>JBCEWB010068463.1:0-13354 GCA_039654565.1 Peronia peronii | reverse complement strand
ACTGTTTTCCTCTAATTTGAACATGCCGAATGCGATTGACAAGGTTAAAATAGCCCATCTGTAATAATAAAAAAAATCACCTTCAGGACTCCCCCCCCCCCCCCCCTTAACCTATCCTATTTCTGGCCACTGGAATTGTAATAAATGAAACAGTTTATTAATGAAAAGGACCCAAATATCCTAATTCTTAAAGACAGGCAGACGGAAACAGTTTTCTTGGTATTTAACCAGCTATCTCATGCGTAAATAATATAATTGCGTAGTTTTACTCATTCCTCAAACTCTAACCTTAGCTATTTACTTTGAGAGGGTTAAATAAAAGGCCTAATTAAAGACAATACTCCATTATCCGAAGACTAAAACTGGTTCTAATATGAATAGTGGCGGACTGGCGAAGATTATTTCTAACGAGTCTCCCAGGACAAAGTTGAAAACCCTAATGGATGCTTGCAGTCCCCTGGCCCCGGTTAACATTGAAGGTGCCGATAAGACGGGTCTGCTCAATTAAACAGTTATGAGTTTTTATTGAACATGACAGCAGGTATGGAACAGTCAATTAGAGATTGGTTATCGGCGATCACTCAATCCCTGTATGTATGAATTCTTTTCCTACCTCCGTCCCGTTTCCCCACCCTCCTCCCCTCTATAGTAGACTCACCACTGTGCTTTCCTCCTAAACCTGCAGGAATGGAAAGCTGCTCAGAACCAGCACAGAACAGATTATGCATGAAAATTTGATGCATTTTTCATATTTTTATTTTGACCTGGCTCGGGGGTGCGTAACGTATCTTACTTCTGAGCAAATATATAACCTGGTCAAGATTCTGAATAAGTTTTTTAGAAAATTCTATTTTTGTACCTTCGTATATGGCACGAAAAAAATGGTCTGGATGTTCAAACATATCCCAGAATATGCAATGTTGGGAATTATAATACACCTTTAAAATTCCTAGAATTGTGAACTTAACGTTAAATCAGGCTAGCCACTCCATCGACTCGACAGCAGTTGCCATTCGAGCCATAAAATTTACTACTTGTCTAGAGTTCAGATTGAATATTCTTATGCTATGGAAACCATTATCTGCTAAGAGACACAGAAACAAAGATGGCCCAGGTGTTGGGTCCGACCTACCGAAGTGTAAGTTTATTTTTAGTTATCTGACATCAGTTGAAACGCGGAAGAAAGGCGAAAGGGAGCAAGGAGAGGGGTCAGGTAGAGAAGAGGTAAATAAATGACGTATGACGTAAAACTTAAATAAATAAACACTCTACTTAGCGAACAGATTTAGAATGAGAAAATAATCGTATGGCTGGGAGTCTGTTTTGGATGAATAGTTTTCTGCAATACTTTGACCCCAGAAGTGGCAAGAGATCGATCTGTCCCTGAAGTGCCTCTTTATACTTAGAAATTATGAATTGTATAAGTTTGAATAAAAATTTTAGGTACAAGAGAGCTTCCTGTATAAGTTGCTCTCTCTCTCTATATATATATAAAAATCATACATTGTGTTCTGCATTATTATCGACAGATTGAGTACACCGATGAAACTGTAACAAATGGATGCCAAAGTTATTTATCTTGCCTGGACATCAGCCCCAAGTTTAGTAATCCATCGCTTGATGCGGGGCATCTTACAAAACAAATCTTTGTGAAAATCTTTGCCAAAGCCAACCTGTGATGGAGCCAGGAAATATCAGGAGGATGGTCTCTTTGTGTAAGACATGATGTGTTCTTTATGTAACAGCGTAGGTTCAGGAAGCAAATGCGTTTACATCCAAAAGCATGTGACAAAGGAAAGCACTGGAAAATTGTCTCGAGGAAACATATCTATCTGAGTACATAATTAAACATATAGACTCGGACCGCAACAGCTTTCACAGGTGGTAGCTACTGGCAGGACTGGTAGATCATGTTGGTTCCTTTATCCTTGCCCAGCAAATGTATCTACATGATGCCGTGTTCAAATAATCGTATCTTTTACTGTGGTAATAAACATGAAATTTCAGAGAACAAAGAATTAGGAGATTTAGAGGACTATAAAAAATGAATTAAGAGCTTTATTTACAGGCCATTTACAGGAGAGGTCATTTTGGACTATACTATCAAATGTCCAAGTTTTCCTGGCATATCAAGACTTCTCAGAGATCAAGTATAATGAAAATAACAGCAATGGGATGGCACGCGATACATGGTCGTTGCGTACGTAAATCTGGATCAATAGATGTCATTATCTGGCCATGCAACTATCGGCTAAAAGGAGCTCCTTATTAGAGGATCACATCATTTTCCTTGATCGCTGCGTCAGCACGAGGCGTGATAAATCCTCCCGAGCTCCAATACTTAACGATCTCTTCGTGTTTCATTCATCCAAAATTTTGGAATTATTTTGACTTTCGTTCTTGCGAACCGATCCTAGATTGTTTACTGAATAATATGTTACACTGCTGTGCTTGTCATACTCACAGAGATCACAGGGATGTTATCAATAAAAAACGTGACAGCACAACGATTGTTAGCAAATTCCTAGTTATGTCAACATTAAACTTAATTTAAAATAACCACTTGTTTCTTCCTCTTATGATTATTTTTTTTTTGGATTTATTTGCAACAGTCCTTGAATGTTTCCATCAAGGCTTGTTATAATTTAGGTCAACTCTTTTTGACTTATTTGTAGTTCATTGTTGTTCATTGAAAACTGTTCTTGTTTTTTCTTTTTTTCCACGTTCTTTTAATGATACATAGATTCTACAGAAGTGTTATCAATGATTGATCTAGATAAATAAAGAAGGTTGTAAGTGATACATTACATGAAATAAATTGCATCAGAGATAATGCGTGAGACATAGCATTTTGAATATGTTTGAAATACGTCATTGATTAATCGATCGAATCCCAAATGCTATCTGCATAATCATTACGACCTTTGAAGCCGTTCACCCTTATGCGATAATTCGGGAAGCTTTAATCATATTAGCATTTAGGAGAAAAAAATATCGAAGTTATTGAACCATTAATGCCCAAAACAGCATAAACAACCAAGCTCATGAATCATGTGTCATAAAAGTAATTCTTTTCCCAAAATAAATTACTTAAAAACGCCAATGCAGAGCTCTGAATTATGAGCTGATGTGATTTTTCCCTGTCGATTTTTATCACCAACCGATGAGAGAACGTGCTGTGTTGGGTCCTGTGAGGGATGAAACATGATTAGCCACCCTGAACACGAGTGCTACTATCTTGTATTCACAGAAATTATTCCATATGGACACATTATGTTATGGACATTACCAGCAAAAGTATGCCTGGCTCTCTAAGAGCTTTCCAATCATGAACGTCAGATCTGCTCTCCTACTAAGTTCTCAAAGTTTATATTGGATAGATTTAACCTTCGAATCGCCAAGGAGCCATATAGAGTCAAAGGCCCTCTTACTGTATTTTGCTTTGGAATCTCCTTCCTAAGAGCACTTAAATTATAATTACCTGCCTGTTTGAAAGCTTTCCAAATAAAAACGCCAGATATGTTCAAACATTAAACTGAAAAGCATCAGTGGAAATTGCAAGAGAGGAAAGAATTCTATAATGTCGTTAATATTTATATTAAAGATATGACAATTAGTACCTAGAAGTGATTTTTGAGCGTCAAGCTGATTACTAAGTCGTGTGTCGCTTGAAGGGGACTTCCAATGCAAAGTATGACAAGCAAATCTTTGATCAGTACGATCCTTTAACGCTTCTGGGTTAAATCTTGTTTCCAGGGTAGATTTAACTCTAGAAGTGTCAAAGACCGGTCTGGTCAAAGGATCACTGATTTTATTTTACGCTGTAATCTCCTTCAAAACGCACACAATGTAACAATATGGACGTCATACTGTACAGCCTGAAAGCACAAGCTGTCATTCTTTGAAGCTCACTAGTAAAGTCATCATAAAAACCCTGACATTTCGGCAATTTGTAGCCCGCTTATATTTCCAAGATAAGATAAGATAAGGTATATAAGGTATTTTTGTATTTAAAGGGAAATTTCATTCTCAGTTGTTGAGAAACAGCAAATATACAAGACACTTAAACACATTCACATGCACATACAAACATCAGAACAAGGCAGACCCAAAATACATTGCTTCAGCTTCATAAGCATATCGTTGATGGCAGAAAGAAATTTCTGGTGCACTCATAATGAGTTCTTTCATGCAATATATGCTCGCTTCTTTCGGAATATTCAAATTGAGTAAGAAATGGGTGCATAGAATCTTCCTAAATTGTGCTAAGTTTGACATACAGGCCTCCTGGTATAGGGCGTCAGTGCATCCAGGATTTCTTCTAACAGTTTTCTATACTCTCTTGATATATCTAGTTACTTTCCACTTGTTACTTGTTATACTTACGTATATTTCTTGCGAAAGCTGTAACACTCTGTATGGTAGATTTATAAAACATACTGATCAAGGTGCTGCCTATTTCAAGTGATTTAATTTTTTTACTATCGGAAAGTGACTGGAAGTAGGAGGGACATTTCTTTTTAAAGTGGCTGTTCTCCCGGCAAACAAACAGAAATGGAGTGAAAATATTACGAATGATTTAAAAAAAAAAAATTAAAGTGGCTATTCAAGTTTCCTTCGGATTTAGGATAGAAAACAATGAAACAAGGGCGTCGATTATTTTAATTAATTGATCGCATTTTCCCTATCCAAGATTTTCTGATGTCCCCCTGTATGGCGACTACTGTCTTCAAAACAAAACAAAACAAAAGAAATCTATCTGACAGGTTTTTGCGCCCTTTAAATGCCATAGCAGACTGGCCAACTCCGATCTTGGAGTTAGCCTATTGATGCTGCATATAGTATATTTCATGTAAGGTTAGGCAGCAGTTTCTGGGCGACACCGGACTTGGGAACATCTTTCCAAAAGCCTATTTAGTGTTGTCAAGGTACATTGTCATTTAAGGTTTTTTACTCACTATCGAAGCTGAAAAGGGAGCAAGTTTAAATATTTCAAAGGAAAGTGGACAACAGAAGATTGGCCAGCCATATTTCATTTCTCTTTTTGGACCAATTTGTACGAAACACACTGGCAGAATTTCAGTTGCCAAATACTTCTATGGAAAGAGATGTGTAAGTCATCCTTGCAAGCTCTTGGGCATAACATTGACATAACCGGTGTTTTTTTTTTTTCATAAACTATTTCAGTTTTGTGCCTTCGACGGTATCATGACTGACTCAATCATTGCCCCCTAACAGTAAAACTCATGATGTTTGACATCGAATGATTGAGTGAATGATGGTAATGGTGGTAGTCCAGACATTTATGAAGACAACAGATTCGTGCTCGTGCTCCTGCTGCTGATCAGGATAATGATAATTGTCTTAAAGACTATATCATGAGTAATTAAGATGTTGCCCTTGGAATGTGTGACATCTCCGTCACGATTTTTAAAGAACTGTATCTTGTTCATTATTTCTAATGACGAATTGGGTAAGTTACTTCAGTTAAGGTGTATCAGTAAAAAAGATGATAACAAGAACAATGACATTGATTTATCAAGGTATTTACCATGATGAAGATTTGACAATGAGAAGGGTGATGGTAGTTGTGATATGGTCGTGTACCAATATATGCACAATGTTATTGTGCTGGCTGTACTTATGCGTCCATCTCGAAGACATGCTATCACATGGGTTGCTCTCTGCTATAAGCCATCAAATACAGACATATTTCGATATCTTCATCTGAGAAATATGCTACAATGGGACTAATCTCTGTTATGAATGGTCAAATAATTATAACATAGGCAGGTAAGAATGGTTGATGGTCTCCACATAGAGATGTATCACAATGAAACTGTTCTTTGTCATGAGTAGTTAAACAGATACCAAAAGTACGCAGCTTACCATGTCTGATGATCTCTACTCGAATTAGGAACACAAGATAGCCCTACTGTGGGGCTGTTCTCTGTTTTAATAGTCAAATAACAATAGGCCAGACAGTTTACCATGTTTGATGGTCTCCATCTGGGAAAACACACTACTATGTTATAAGTAAAAAAAGAAACTTACCATGTTTGATGGTCTCCAGAGGGATCTCCACAGCACGACCCAGGCTTCGCTGATGGGACCGCTTAGACCCCCCAACCGGACCGCCCACCATGTCTATCAAAGAAATGATTTGAATCTAATAGTATCCCTGAAGAGCCATAGCTGCTGCTGAATGGACGGAAAAGTGAAACAGCGACACGCCTTGTGTCTTTTGACAGCTTTACCACTTCATTAATGTTGTTCACGTGTCGTAAGAATCTGTGACAGTGGCCGTTGTGAACTGACTGGTAGTTCTAGAAGTGGTTTTCTCCACTGTGGAGAACTTGTCGCTTTGTAGTGTATCTGTAATGGCACTGAAAAAAAAAAGCATAAAACATACGATCAATTCAAATTGAAGCCTAAGACTAAAAACGGAAAGTCTTCAAGTTCATATTGAGAGAATGTATTTTGAAAGCAAGATTTTTCTCCCACGTCATATGCTATTCTAGGTATGCTAATTTCACATTTAGAAAGTTAAGATGCCTGTGCCTTAATTTCGTCTGTTAATAACCCACTGGATTTTTTTTCTTTTCATTTCAGCTTTCTTGATCTTAACTTAAAATCTGTGAAATGCGATTCAAGTACTCTTGATTCCCACGGCTTTGGACCTTTGGACCAGCAGGACCATTATCTCTGTAATCTGCAAAACCATCTTAAATTCGCAAGTCTGGCTGGGTCTGCAGCTTGTGTTAATCAACAGTACAGCATCCCAACAGCGCATGGGTCTTTAACTTTTTTTTTTCTATCTTATTTGTCATCTTTCTCTACATTCTCTTCTTCCTCTCTTTAAGTTTCCCACTTTGCTCCTTTATTTCCTATTCTAAATTTTTCTCTCCTCATCTTCTTTTTTCTTCGTTCATTCCCTCTCTCGTTCTCTCTCCTCTTCCTTTTCTTCTTATCATTGGTCTGTCATTCGTCTTCGTCTTCTTCTTAAATCTCCTTTCTTTTCTTCTTTACTTCTGTCTTTCTATTTCTCACCATCATCATCATTTTGCTGAGATGTCTTTTAAAATATCACAAACACCGTCAACCAGATGTTAAAATGATAATTTAAAAAAAAAAATACACGTATGAGAAAAATACAATTTATTTTTTAATAAATATCCAGATTTTCTAAGATGATTGGTTCGTTTTCAGGACAAAAAAAAACAACAAAAAAACACCACCACCACCACCAACAACAACAACAAAAAACGACATCGTCAGCAGCAGTGTCATTATCATCATTCTCAACATCACATCAGCTCTACCATCATCATCATTTCATCATTATGACCGTCATCATCATTTTATAAACATGTCTTAAATTCTAATGACAACTGTCTACTGGCAACTAGTCAAATGTATTAAAAAGGGAAAAAATAATGTGAAGAGCTTGATATTGAACAAATTGATATCTCTAGCCAAATTTTCGAACTCTCTTGGTTCTTCGTTCGATTAATATGATCGTCATCATCATCATCACCATTTTCTTCCGTTTGTTTTTCATCTCACCTTTAACTAACGAATAACTTTTTGGCCCCTCAGTGAAAAAATGCGTGATACATATCCTTCACTTTCGCCTTTAGTAAATAGATGAACTCGGATATGGTTTTCAAGGCAAGATAAAGCTCGACACAAAGTTGAAAACTGAAAGATGGACATAGTTCTGAAACATTTGAAATTGCCAGCCAAATGATTCCATTGTCTCATACCACTTGAAAACACGCTACACATAGGGTCAACAATTATTTTCTACGGATGAAGAGTATTGTTATTGAAACAAAACCCAGTCATTTTCTAGACGAGTCTTAGCTCGTGACATTGGGTGGACATTCATAAGAAGAAAACTAAAACGTTTTGTCAATGGACTCCTCCCTTGTTACTCCCTCTCATTTGTAACCTCTCTCTCTGTCATCATATGGCACATGATGACAGTGCTTTAGGGCAGTGGTTTCTAAACTTTTCGAACTGCCGACCACTTGGTGGTATTCGCACCGCCCCCCTCCGATAGAATTCATTTCAGACTTCTCTCTCGTAAAACACACGCCCTCAAGTCCTACGTTCTATCATCTAATCTTAGTAAAGTTGATAGAAACGTAGATCATATGCATTTTATTTGTTCAGTATGCATGGACATACATGTATTTAATCATTGATCCTATGAGACTTGGAGAACAGCGATGTACGACAACCTAGCAGATTATGCTCCATGTATCCCTAATTATAACGATGTTGCCTCACTTTCTAGTCATTCTCCAGCCATTCACCGTCTCCTTTACGCCTCCCTAACCTTTTATAACCCCCATGGAAGCCTTCGTCGTCTCCCAGGGGGCTGTAGTGCCCATTCTGGGAACCTACTGCTTCAGAGTAACGACCTTAAACCCATTCCCTTTATTATTTTTTTTTCTGAAACAAACGTGAGTGCAAGGTCTTATGTGGTCAACAAACGTTGGGAATACCTGATGGGCGAAATCGGATCGATATGATATGAAGTGATTACAATGCCATTCTTTCCTCTCATTCCAGTGAGTGGTTGGCATACAGCTTATCAAAGGGACGACTACAGTGGTAATGCTATAGTTTAATATTACTATACAGAAAGTGCCAGGGGCCCTCAACAACATAAGCAGTGGCTGAGCTGTAGCTAGTATCATGTTGACCATGAAGAGGGAAAAAGAAAAGAAATCGAAGGAGAGAGACAGAGCGGTTAGAGAGGGGAAGAGAGGTGAGAAAGGGAAAAGGGAGAAGCGATAAAAGAAAGAGGGGAGAGAGAGAGAGAGAAAGGGGGGGTGATAGAAAGAAACAGAAGAAAGGAGATAAACAGGGAAAAGGGAAAAGCTAGAAGAAAAGAAAGAGAGAGAGAGAGAGGGAGAGAGAGAGAAGAGGAATGGTGGAGAAGGAAAAGAAAAGAAGTGGATGGGGAAGAGAAAAGTAGATGGAGGAGAGTGAGAGAGAGAGAGAGAAGGATAGTAGTGAAAGTAGGAAAGAGCAATGAAAGTAGGCAAAAGCGAGAGTGAAAGATTGAAAGAGAATGATTATGAAAGAATGAGCAATAAACTTTGCACATAGGAAATGTCTAAAATTTGTGCAACATTCTTATGCGTTTTTTCTTATACGTCTTTACATTATCATTTTGCCGATACCCTCTTTTTTCTGGCCTAGTCTCTCTCGCTCTTACTTCAAATATTCTACTCTCTGAAGTCAAGACATTAAGTACTTTCTGTCGCTAAAAGGAAGACCGTGAGACGCAGGACTTAGTACAAACACAGGATGTTCAGCTAACTAGATATACTACTAGAGAAGATCAATTAGCGCACTCTTAAACATTAGAGGGAAAAGACATGAGTGAGAAAGATAAAGAGTGGCGGTGAGGATGATAACAGAAAGTTTAAAGGTTAGAAAGCGATGAAGATAAGAGAAAGTGAGAGAAAAAGTGAAAGGGAGAAAAGAAAATGGAAAAAAAAGTCGATGTAAACATATACATAGACAATATGTCAAACCTGAATCTTATACTTCATTCTTATCGTTCTTTTTGTTGTTATGTCCATCCACTCTCCCTCTTCTCTCTCTCTCTCTGTCTCTCTCTCTCTCTCTCTCTCTACCTGTTTTTTCTTTTCAGATATTCCAAGTCGGAGTCCATGAGCTGAAGGACATTTTTTATAATAACACAGACATTAGATCCACAGTCCTAGAACAAACGGTAAGCTCGGTAAAACGTTAATTAGATACTAAAGATGATGAGTCAGTGCACTGTTAAACATCAGATTTCAGAATCAAAGGAAGAAGAGATAAGCTACTCAAAAGCGAGAGTACAACAGTGAAATATAAAGATAGTATCAAAACTATACGTCATGTCGAAAGATACCAGAGGTCTCCTAATTTACTGAATCTGTCTTCTTTGAGCTTCAAGTTCAGATATAGTAGCAGTTTATATTTCCCTTTTTTTTTCTTCCCGCGAGGGCCCTGTGTTGTCTAAAATCATTTATGGGACCCCGGGGTGGTGGAAGCCTGCCATCGGTGGGATGTCTCCCATGAAATGCTATCCTCGACGTTCCAGGAGGGACATCTTTTTTTTTTCTCTCCTTGCCCTTGTCTCCTGCCCTGCTCTCTTTCCTCTCTTCTTCTTGACATGCAAACATAACTTACCGTATTTGGCACTATAGTGATCGTGCTGATGTGCCGTTAAACCCCAACACAAACTAACAATCATAATATAGCTTAAACCTGGAATGTTTTTTTTTCATCCTGTTAGTGCTAGATCTAACAGTTCCGACGATTACGTAAAGTATATATAGCAATATTTAAGATAATATTTAAGATAGTTCCATTCTTGACCGTGGCCAAGCTATATAGTGGCGTCAAAAGAACATAGTGTTAGAGATGAGAGATAGAAGTAAGTATAACATGTTAAATAAAGATGAAAACATTTCAGAGACATTTTCTTTAAACGTAGGATTAGTAAAGCCATAGTGAAGTGTTACAGTCAAGTAATAATATGGTGTTATATATTGTCTTATTTATTTAGTTATGAGAAACAAAAATGAAACAACATGTCAAAGTCAGCGAAAGCAACATTTCATATTTTGAAATGAAGTGTGGCTTAGGACTGTCTGTTCTACAGATTGGCAAGAAAAAACCTTTATCATTGATTATTATGTCATTTTCAAAAACAAGAGCCCTCTCGTTTTTCCAATTTCACAAGGACCTAAAAATGTAAGTTAAAGCCAGTTATTTCTGCTTCTGTAGTTTCTTTTACCTCCTTTTTTATTACTTTTTTTTCTTTTCATTCTTCCGTCTCTTCTTCTTCTTTTTTTTTTTTTAACAGGTTACCCTCTTCATACGTCATGGATAGAATGTATTACTTTGCCTCTGAATTTTACGGAGCATGAACACAGACGGCAGTAATTAATACAACGCTGAGCTGTTACTTCAACCATAAATTGTAATGTAAGATTACGCCCTGAATACAAAATCTGAGCTCAGACTCCCAGGAAACGAAACGCACTAAATCAGTCGGTAAAGACGGGCTGATAATGAGCTATGATTTCTGTATAAAGCATTTCTATTAAATCAATACCCAATGAAGTGCAATAAACAGGTGAACAGGTGCAACAGGCATTGACTCAGCCACAAAAAGAAATTATGAAGTTTATTATGATGGACGGTGAACTCCAAACAAAATTAATGGATTAATAGCTAGCTCACTGAACGTATGGCATATTTAGGAACTGTTTGAGCGAATAGAAAAGCCTAATTTTGAAGTTTGATGTCATGGATCGAAATCCATCTATTACACATCAATCCATCTTTCTTGTCCACGTTCCTTCTCCCTTTCTCTCTCTCCCTCCTTTCTCCATCCCTCTCCCTTCCTCCTTCCCTCCTCTCCATCCATCCATCCATCCATCCATCCATCCATCCATCCATCCATCCATCCATCCATCCATCCATCCATCCATTCATCCATCGATCATCCAACTGTCATCTATCCATTCTTCCATCCATCCACCCATCCATCCATCCATCCATCCATTCATCCATCTATCCATCTATCCGTCCATCCACCCATCCATCCATCCATCCAGCTTCTATTTAGAAGAAAAAAGAGAGGAAAACACATCAAAGATTGAATATCTCCAGGACAGCCCAAAAAATATTATAATTACATGCCACGCCTTTTTCATGACATAATAGATCTTACCTCACCGTACGCCGAGGAAATAACATGTGTTCCACTCGCATGCGTATGAGGAGACTGCATTCAATAAAATTTCTTGAGTAGTAACGTGTTGTTTTGAAATGGTTTTGACCACATGTACCCAAATATTCTTAAATCTTTTATCTATTATTTAATCATTTTGGTTATCTGTTCTGAAAATATAATCGAAACACCCTCATCAATTTCTCCTGACGTTTATTCAGTTAACGACGGAGTTGTGTAAGAATAGGAATATGATAGCTCATATTGATAGAAATACAAAAAACATACATAGGCATTATAGTACAGACAAGTTCTCAGGTGCATTATGATAATAAATCATAAATTCCTGACGTCATCAAGTTCATGAGTGTTTTGCAGGTTGGCATTGTTATAGCTACAGTATTCATGATGTTTGAAAAGAAGATAAAGTAAAGGAGGAAAAGAGGAGAGGAAGAAGAGAAGAAGGTAGAAGAAGAAAAAGGAACAGAAAACAAGAAGAGAGGAAAAAAAAGAATTAGAAGAAAAGAAGAAGGTAGAAAAAGGAAGAAAAGAAAAGAAGAAGGTAAAGGGAGGAGAAGAAGAAACAAAGAAGGTAGAAAGAGGACAAGAAGAAAAGAAGAGGTAGAACAAGAAAGAAAAGAAAAGGTAGAAGAAGAGGAAGAAGAAGAAAAGAAGACGGTAGAAGAATGAAAAGAAAGGAAGAAGGTAGAGCAAGAAGAAAAAGAGGAAGAAAAGAAGAAGGCAGAACAAGAAGAAAAGAAGAAGATAGAAAAAGAAGGAAAAGAAAAGAAGAAGATAGAAGACGAATTGGAAAAGAAGAAGGTAAAACAAGACGATGAAGAAAAGAAGAAGGTAGAAGAAGAAGAAGAAAAAAAAAGAAGAAGAGATGGAAAGAGGAGAAGAAGGAAAGAGGAAGGTATAAGAAGAAGAAGAAGAAGAAGGAGAAGAAAAGAAGAAGAGATAGAAGGAAGAAAAGAAGAAAAGAAGAAGATGAAAAAAGAAGAACGGCAACAACAGCAACACTAACAACAACAACAACAATGACAACAACAACAACAAAACATCACCACCACCATCACCATCACCAACAACGACAACAGAATAGAATAATCGACAGTTAGAGGAAAAAACAAAACAGAGAGATGTCATTTGATAGGCGGTTTTGTATCACTGGGTACAATGTCATCATGCCCGTATAAACACTGTGAGTGGATCAATGAAAGATAAATTATGGGTTTACTTGCCGTGGGTGTCGAGAGGCTGAGTAGTGGATTGGTGAGGAGAAGGCGGTGGCATATCTGCAATCATCATTGTTCATCCATAATTTCTTTGTCTAAGTAAACAAAATATAAGTGAGAGCCACTCGATTAGTCTACCATCTGTATAACCAACCAAGCAACCAAACAACCAACCAGCCAATCAATCAACCAACCAACCAATCAACCAGCCAATCAATCAACCAACCAACCAAACAATCAGCCAATCAACCAACCAGCTAGCCAGCCAGCCAACCAACCAACCAACTAACCAACCAACCAACCAACCAAACAGCCAACCAAACAGCCAACCATCAACCAACCAACCAAGCAAACAACGAACCAC
>JBCEWB010068442.1:0-13355 GCA_039654565.1 Peronia peronii | reverse complement strand
CTATCTATCTATCTATCTATCTATCTATCTATCTATCTATCTATCTATCTATCTATCTATCTATCTATCTATCGGTTAACCCCTTCACCCATCCATATCTGCTTGGTTACTTGTCTTTTTGCTTGAGCATCCATCACTCGGTTTTCATTCATCTTTCACGGTGTCTTCATATCTGCCAGGCTGCAGAAATAGCTGATATCCTGCGCTCCATTTGGCCTGGCCTCAAAGACACAGCTCCACAAATTCCTGCCACCGTGTGGGGTAATCTAAACATCGCGTTTGCATACTGGAAAAAAAAAGTAGTACACATAGTATCTCAATTTCATCACCGTTGTCAGGTGACGCACACTGAAACAGTTTCTGACAAGACTGACAACAAAGATCTACTCTTATATATTATTTTCCATTCTATCTTATTATCTGTGTCATAATCATCTTATCTTTTTATTTTTATGTCTAATCCATGCAAGTGTCCAGAAAGCTCTAAATTCAAGTCATATGAATCAGAACGGACAGCTGAAGAGAAATGATGTAGAATTTAGTTGTATGAAACACGAAATACTTGAAAATTATTTATAGTTTGAGTATATAAGGATAATTAACTCAGACTTTTCTTCTACTTCTTTTTTTCCCTCTGCTTCGTCTGTGTCTTTTTCTTTGTTTCTCTTGTCCTTTCTTTCCTTTTTTCCGTTTCTTCTCCTCTCACTTTTCATTTTCCTTTTTCTTACGATCTTTTCCTTCTTATTATTTTTGCTCCCTCTTCCTTTCCTCCCCCTCCTCTTTTTTCTTCTTCTTAGCCCTTCCTTCGTCTAGATTCATCGCATCCTGATCCGATGGTTTTCTCCATCAATCATAGTTATGGGCTAGTAGACCCGGATCAAAACTAATGTCAGATTAAACACAGAGAGGAAAATATCGAAGCTCATACAGTGAGATAATGGAAAAATGTCCAAGAAAACAAAGTAAAATGAAAAGAGAACACAGAGAACATGCACACATCGAAAACGATACGGCAGATCTAGGCACTGTTGAGAAAATACTTGAAACAAATCAGGCAGAAAACATAAACTAACACTAACCACGCAAGCCGAAACTGCGGACACAAGCTTAAGAGGGTAGCCTGCAAACGGGTGCAATATACTTCAACATACCTACTCCCCTCCCTTCCCCACCCTCCTTCTAACTCCCCAACTCATTTGCGAAATATAAATAAATGGGAACGAAACAAAAGACATGATTAAACAACATCATGGAAAAATAATGTCTCTCTTTCCTCTCCACCCCCCACCATTTCCCTTCTTTTCTCTCGCCTCCGTCCCCTTCCCCAACCCCTTCCAAATTGTTTCATCAGATCATTTATTTTTGTTTGGCTCGCAAAACCTTGCATGCTCAGTGGAACTTAGAACCAACACTATAATAATACAATGGCAGTAAAGAAACGAATTCAGATCTTTTTAATTGATACAAACAGCACCAAGTGACTAGATCTATATTCAAGTGTTTGGGAAACTGAGAGTTTTGATAACATTTTTCATGCTCAGGTATCTGTGAGACTCTTGGACGTATTTTTATCTGTATTTTAGTTCTTTTTAGGGCAATGGAAAAATGGAATGCACAAGGCTAGTCATGTAAACATGGCAAGCTACATAACATAAAAAAGAAGAAAAAATCGACTTAGTATCTCATTATAATATATTATATTTCCATTCCATATTTGGGCTGTAAACTCCTCGGCCGATTTCGATTAAATGACACAGAGATGCAAGGATGAAGATAAAGGTATGTGCAATGCATCTCCCTTTCGAAAGACTAGTTCATAAAAAAAAATATTTAAAAAATGATAAAACTATAACAATAGGAAGAAAACATTTTCTTATACCATACATTTTAAAAAAAATTTCATGACGTATGTTTCAATCAAAGGGGGCAGATAAGGTTGGTCACAAGATCTCACACTCAAATGCAAAGACAGAATGACCGAATCTTTTATCCAGACTCTCCCTTAACACTTTCAGAGCTAAGCGCTAAATGTGCAACTCCGCTCCGTCAAAATGTGGGCTGAAGGTAGAGAGGATTTGGGAACGGGGGAGGGTTACCGTCACACACATAGGGTATATGACACTATTCAAATTGGTTTTTCCTCAATTTTGTTTCTCTGCTGTTCTTCATATTCAGTGAATATTATCACAACTGCCTATTTCTTGCGTGATAGTAGTTCGATTGGATGTGAGATCAACCTAGGTTGTCAATTGTTCACACATTTCATGTCACTAAACATAATATAAAGACAAAGTAGCTTAGTTCATAAATAATCTATATGCGAATTTTTTATTATTATTATTATTTTTTTTAATTCTTAAAAAGAGGAAGGGGCGGAAGATTGTCCTCCATCACAGCTGTTGTGATAAATCCTAAAGAATAAAAAATGTAATTACTGTTCATTCATTACAGTTTGTCTGTCGGTGCAAAATTCAGAATGGCCAGGAAGACTCTAGAAACACCGTTTTGGGAAGCACTCATCCTCTAGTGCTTTTATTTTCGAAAAAAAAAAAGTCCCAAGTTTATGGCTTCGGGTTATGGAAAAAAAGGGAAGGGGGGGGGGTCCTCAACTCCGTCAGGAGTTGTGCATTTTTCCTTTTGCCACGGCTGTGGCTTAGGAGCTGAGAGAAAACGTTTTCTTAATCCAGTTATGTATGTTGTCCATGGAAAAACAATGTAGTATGCTCTCGTAGCCATAGAACAGGTATGCCAACTAGTCATTTGCATGGAAACCATGGAAACCAGCCGAAGCTACATGCGCATTCAACAAGTAACTTTACATCCGGGTCAAACTGGGCTCCGGTCCTGACCGGTCTTTATTCAAGCTAGCACAGAGGTGACAGTTTGGCATTTATCAAGCCAAAAGTAAGACATCTGGCACTTTTTAAAGGTTCCTTAGCAATGCAAAATTCCCAATTGCATTTATTGTTGTTGTTGTTGTTGTTTCCTTTTTTTCTTTTTTGGCCTCGGAGGTAGGCGAATTAAATATCATCCACATGAAAACGCATCTTTTCCAGATAAAATCAGTGCTACAGGTTGCATTGTAACCCCAGATATGCTGAATCTGTCCACATACAATCTACCAGATCTCAGCATCGGTTTCTGGATCACTATCTTTAATTAAGCAGTGACAAGCTTAGGTCTGCAGAGGACGTTGTGAACTTCGTCCATTTTTTTTCTTTGCACAGGAAACTACTGGACGTCATGAGATAGACTTTTGCTCAGTCTGTATTTCATTCCAGCAAAACTGCGGCAACTGAAAGAATTGAATCTTATTCTCTGCTTTACCAAACATTAACATTCTCAGGAAACACAATAAAATAATTCATTGTCTTGTTTCCAAAATAAACCAGTGTACCATTATAGGGTTAAATTAAAGCGCTGGTAATAACCACAAATAATAAGGTTTAATATAATGTTTAATATAAATTGAATGAATGCCAGTGCTAGCTATTTGTCTTCTTCTTCAATCTCGGCATTTTGTTTTGTTTTGTTTTGTTTTTTTCGCATTGATTTGGCATCAGACATGAAAATATATCTGGCCACCCGGCTAGCAGACGACAGACAAGTTCCCCCACAGTCTAGATCTAGATCTAGATCTACGTGTAATAGGAGATTTGGGTTCATCTCATCCTCGAACCAAAAAGTGAGATGAAGCAGAGTGATGGATCAGTATTTTCCATCAACCAGAGAAAGAGGTATTTCTGTATATCTGTAGAGATTTAGCTAGAATTTAAACGAAACCGACATAGATCTAGATCTATATAGACCTAGATCTACATTTAAATCCAGTGCAGAATCACTGACCAGATGGTTTGAGGACTACAAAAGCTTTATTGAAAATGTTGACCCCTCCCTGCTGAATTCTCCTGACCGTTTGTAAAATGCAGATGAGTCGGGGTTTTCAGTATGCCCAACAACTAAGAAGGTCCTTACCCCATCAGGCGCTAAGTAGGTGTACCAAATAACCAGCAGAACCAGAACCCAGGTGATGGCTTTGACTTACTATTCAGTATCTGGTGAATACCTCTCTCCCCTTTTAATTTTTCCATATCAGATAGATCCCCGTTTTAACCTCCTGGAAGGATTTGAAAATGCTTTCTTTCAGAGGACCAAACATGGGTGGATCTAATGTGATGTGTTTTTTACGTGGTTGAGGGATGTTTTCATTCTACATGTGGACAGCAGTCCGAAGCCCGTGGTATTATAATTGTAGATGGACACACTAGTCATGCCACCAGTATTGAGATATGCAAGTCTTGCCGGGACAAGACTATCCTTTTGTGCTGTCTCCGATCACATTCTTTACATCTGATGCAACCCCTTGATCAAACTTGTTTTGGGATTTTGAAGAGAGCATGGTTGGAGGCAGTAAGAAAGTATAATATTCTTGAAACAGGTGAAGTTGTAACTTCGGGCTCATTTTCGAAAACGTGGCTCAAAAGATTTTAGTGCCGGTGGCCAACTCTACAAGTGAAAAAAAAGTAGGGCTCTTGACTCATATCATGCAAAGGCCAGTAGCAAAAAAAAAAAAAAAAAAATGTGGAGAAATACTTTTCAAGGATAGGTGAATTCCTCACGAAACATCATCTAAAAGATCGCCTCCATCTCATCTATAATATAATATTGATGAAAAGGGACTCAGACGGCATTTTCAACCTCCCAAACGGAAAAGGCGCCCAAACAGTGTAACACCCCAAAGAGATGCCACAACGGTGATTGGCGCAGGTAATGCTTTGGGTAATATGATCCCGCCCTTCTTTATTTTTAAGGGTGAACGAATGCAGCGTCTTCCGGGGTCTGATGGACGTGTATCATCATCTGGCTGGTGCAGTGCAGAAATATTCAAAATCTACTTAAAGAATCACTTTCTCATGTACGCTCCTCAGCCATCTAATGATACCCCCATCCTCATTCTCTACGACGGCCACAAAACCCACATCACTGTGGATATTTTGGATTGGGCTGAAGCGCATAATATTATTCTTTTTGTTTTTCCAGCCCACACAAGCCATTTTCTACAGCCTCTAGATATTGCTTGTTTTGGCCCCCTGGAAATCGCGTTTACAAAATTAAAGCAATGTAGCCATCAAGAGCCATCCCTCAGGAAACTTCATTTATGGGAAACTATCTCAGATGGGATCCAAAGCCTGTATTGAAGATCTCCTCCCGGGAAACCTGATTTCTGGCTTTAGAAAGGCAGGCATTAGGCCCTTTTCTGGTTTGAGTTTAATTAATGAAAGTCCCTTCAACCCAGCAACAGTTTTTTAACAGGAAGTCAATGAAGAGGAAAAAACTACTGTAGCTTTTTCACTGATAAGGAAAACATCCTGAAAGCAAAGGCAGGTCAAGGCAGAAAAAGAAAGATAATTGTGGCAATAGCTGGAGGGAAAGAAATTACTGAGGAAATGGTAGGCCTAGGAAAAGTCATCCGAGATCATATCACTAGCCAAGCAGCAAAGAAGTCCATTTCCAAACGACTATTTGATCCCTTAGAATCTTACTGTATATGTTTGATGAAAGAGCCTCCAGTTGAAGTGAAGTTCAGGAAAGTCCAATGGGTTGGATGTGACCATTGTGACCATTGGGTTCACATCGGAATCTGTATGCCCCAGATGCCATGTTCTAACAAAGACACATTCTTATGTCCCTGTTGCGTCAAAATTCCAGAGTCTTAAATGAGGATCCCCCCTTTTCTCTCTCTCTCTCTCCTTTTCTGCTGTTCCTGTTTGAAAATTTTTGAAGAAAATTCAAGTTTTAAGCATTTCCAACTTTCTCAAGAGTCTTCTCCATCTAATTCAAGTGAATTTTCAACATTAACGTCAAAGACAAAGCCCTGAAATATGACCGCCGGAGTTACCATACTTTCGGCGAAATCTCGTCCCAACCAGCGACCATTGCCCCGCATCTGACCCCGTTCACACTGAAGCGAAGTAGGTCACCATAATGGCGCTTTCGGACCGCAAAACATCGTGTAAGGATCTGTCATCGATGCATCTATCCAAAGTAAGTGAAAATTCTATTTTGTTTACTATATTTTTGTTGATATTCGGTCTGTTTTCCCTCACTGTGCTTAACACGGCGAAAACTTGCTCCTACTAGGATACAGATAGTCTAGATCTAGATGTAGATTCAAGATCTAGATCTAGATCTACAGCCTATCTATATAGATCGAAATCTAGATCAAGAAATCTAGACTAGGTCTAGATCTAAATCTACATCTTAATCAACAAGGTGGGCCAGAATTTCTAGACCTACAGAGAGGACCAGAGTTCATGACTCACACGTTAGACGTTAGTTACATTTCTTAATATGCTTATGAGCACACAAATGTTTAAAGTTAGTGTTAGGCAAATTAAAGTGAAAGGGAGGGGGGCATACTGAAATTCCGTTTTTGCTTTTAAAAAAGTGCGATTTTTGGGTTTTGTTTTTTCATAAAAGTCCTGCCTTTTCTGAGTATAAAATGGTATTAAAAAGTGGATATGTCCAATGTAACGTGCTTTGCCCATGGTCATTCAGTGGATGTCCCTCTCAACCAGGGTTTAGCTCCATCTGGTTGCTATATGTAGTGACAGATTATCATTATTTGCTTATATATAAAGTGCATACAACACTTGATTATGATCTCTTCTAGCAATATCTTGAGTCCCAATGCCAGGGATGGACACTGGATGCCCAGTCGGAGGCAAACTGCCGATCACGCAGATTGTCAGTGTAAGCTTTCACCAGGCCTTCTAAAATGAACTGCCACGTCCTCTGAATAGTAATATTTTTCTTTTATTTCTACTGCTTCAGAACTCAGTCGCAGACTATATGCTATAGTAAAGGTCAGCATACTCCTGGTTTGGACAGAAAAAGACATTGGGGGGGGGGGGGGCACATATAGGCCCTCAACATCCCGGAAGTGACTCCACGGGAGCCTTTATAATGATGCCGGGGAGGGGAGGGAGAGGGAGCAAAATTCCAGAAAAGATAGGCCCAGAAAGCCAGAAAAAGGCAACGAAAGAACCAGAAGGTCCAGAAGAGAGGGCTACTATGTGGAAAAAGGGCTGTTTTGAGACTAAAAGCCGAATAAAAATCTCTCATGTCAGTGATTCCCTTGAAAAAAAAAAAAAAGAAAAAAACTTTAAACGCGTTATTCTCAAAACCCCGGGGTTTTCTTTTTTTGGCTTTTATTTCTAAATCGATTCTTATCAAATTTAGCATACATCATTTCATAAGACCAAAAATGTACATATATGCGGCCCATTCAGTTTATAAGTATAGAGAAAATAGGTTTTTAGAATAAAGAAACAGCAAGATTTGAAAGTTCACTACATAGCATTTTGAAAAATTTCTAGAAAATTTTCTTTTGCATATGAAGAGCTGAAAATACATAACTTTTTATTATGTCAAGCAACATGTGCGTCAAGTTGCATTAAAGTTCGTTGAAATTTAGTAGACTAGATAGATTTTGAAGTAGGCCATTTTAGGGACCTCAAAATCCAAAATGGCAATCGTTTGAGAAAGTCGATTTTTTTCACTGTTTTCCTCGAATTTCAACATGCCGAATTCGATGGAAAAGGCAAAAATAGTCTAGTTTAATAATGAAAAGAATCAATTTCAGTTTAATAATGAAAAGAATCAATTTCTGTGTGTATATATATAAAATATAGAGAGAGAGAGAGAAAGAGAGACTACTAGTACAAAAACCCGCTTTATGAAAGGGGATTATTGAATCAGGAATTTTGTATTGAATGACAGATCACAAATATTTTGAAAGACAGCTACAAACATTGTCAAATGAAAGAAGAGAACAGAAGGGGCTGTGTGCAAATGTAAATTATGAGCGCCGAGCAAGGCCGGATGTACTGAATGAAACAAAATGCGTGAAAGAAGCAAAAGGGTTACTATACAACAATATCGCTGCTTACACTAGGCCTGTGCATGACCGACAATGTTCATGATCGACGGTTAACCGAGTAATCGACTCCATGGCCGACGATGATCGATTATTCTATCGGTTAAATATTTCCTTCTTTGTCATGTGTGACGTCACATCGGTTATGGTTATCGGTTATGGCCTTGACCTCAGTCTATTTTTACCCAAAAACAAAAAATGCCGCCACCTAGACTTAGATTCAGAAACACTTGGGGTATGAACTCAATATTTCACAAATCTGACTCTACAGATCGATCGGGCGTCGAATTCTAGTTCAGTTTAATACCAAATTTTACTTTATAACTCTCATTAGTTATGATTTGAATTTGTTTTTATTAAAAAGTGGCAACCGTCTCATCAGTTACTAATTTGGGAAGGACATACCACGTATCAAACTATGACACCAACGGCAGAACTCTGTGGTGGGCAGGGATGGGGAAAAAATTACTAGACATCCGTTCAAATAGGGTCATACTCGATTATGACCCAGTTAAAAGCCGTGTTCTAACTCTAAGGCTCAACAGTAGTTTGTTTCATACGACTTTTACTTATTTTCTTTTCAAGATACCGCGGTAATTGACAAATACACTATGGTGTTTTAAGTCGTTTACTCAAAGAAGTTGCACAGGGAAGGGGATATAAGGGGGGAGGACAAGTGGGAAGCATGTATTACAAAATTGCGCCAGGAGCCTCGAAGTCGAGCACTTTAATGGCTTTAACCATAAAAGCGTCAGAAGACACAGAATGCAACATTTCCACTATGATAAGGATTCATATTAAAAAAATAACACTGAGACAAAAATGGCAAATATATGTATGAAGCGAATATCGTGCTACCGTTTTGCAGCTATCTAAAACTTAATTAATGTGCAAAGTATAAAAAGATTGCAGCAAATCGTCCCTTTGACACTACTAGGGTTAAATGGTGAGTACAGCTCAGCTCTTGGCGTATCATTGTGAGCGGATCAGTGACATATTTTTTTTTACGGAAGTTGACGCGCGTAGTAGGGAAAGGGGGATGGAAAGGGTGACTCGCGTGTCGCCGAGGACGAATTGTTTAGCTATGATTAATTATTTCTTTCATGGCCGATGGATAGAAAATGAGAGAGGGAAGGCAAAATACTTTCTTTTAATCAGGAGTCTCTCAGTCAACGACTGAATTGAACAGAAACAGGACTGAACGTATGCTGTCGGCTGCAATTCATCACACTACCCCTCTCCTCACCCCTCCCATTCTATCAACGTGCAATTCGGATCAAAAACCCTCGCGAGTTTATTATTCATTTATTATCGCATTTTCAGAAAAACGTCAAAGATAAGCTTTTTGGGGGGTCTAGATATATAGAAACACAGATCCATATGCAACAATGTTGTGTGCCAAATTTCACATGGATCCATTCAGCAGTTTTCGAGTCCATAAGCCTGTTGTGGGTTTTGTTGCAGATTTATAGTATAGATAGGTAATAAATCAAAATCTATAGCAATAACTATAACAAATAAACAATATTTTTTCGGTTTAGTTTGAATCTTTCACCTGCAACCAGAGATCATGATTTGAGGGCTTGAAAATACATTTAAAGGAAAACGATTTCAATAATGCCTCTTCATGAGCGGGTCTTATCATGCACAGTTTTAAATTATAACATAGATCTAAGTATTTTATTTTACAATAATATGGTTAATTTTCATCAGTGAATTGTATTCCTTAAGAGGATAGTAGGTAGCCTACATTTTTGTTGCGCCAGGGTAACAATGGATTGCAACATAAAAACCACATTTTAATGTAATGATATAACTTCATTCAGTAAGATCAGCAGAAGTTAATGTTTCATTTGACGTTCGTTTCTTGTTCAATAGTTTTTAGGATCTAATGGGAATAACAAATGGAAAAACAGGTCCAGATGCATGTAATATGCAAGTTATTCTGACTTTAACATTTTTGCATCATAGGGTAAGCATTTTGGCAGACAAGTCTCAGATGTCAATCTGGAAGCATAGGTTATTTTGGCAAGCATAGATATGGGTCAGAACACTGTAGGGTATAGACCTACCCAGGTAATAATTGCAGTACAGGAGAATAACAACTTGGCTTTGCTTCAGTTCAGTTACAGATCATAAGGAGGCATGGAAAGTCACTTATGCTTAGAGGGTCTCAAGTTATAAGATATCGTCATAAAGGCAGCCAGATCCGGCCATAAATTGAGCAGATACTGTCCTTAGAATTGGTCTCGGACAGAAGCCGGAGACTTGAAATCAAAAACTTATTGCGAACTTGACGATTAGATTGAACCTCGTCCGTGGAACACCACGTAGTGCGACCTTGAGAATCACTGTGCCACACGAAGAAAAGTTGGCGTATATTTCTGCTTTGAACGTTATCACAGGCAGTTGCTTAGCACCATAATTAGAAATGGTTTCACCCAATTTCCTTTCCTTTCGAGCAGCTCAGTGGCGGATTCTGAAAGGGCAAGAGGTGTGGCTCTGGTCGTGCTGAACTTCCTTTGTTTTCCCCAAATACTATATGCAGTCACGTTTCTCCCGCGTTTCATTTCAAAATCAAACTAATCATAAAAATTACTTTCTTTCTTTGATAATTAATTTTTGTTCACAAGCAAGAATTAAATAAATATTTAAAAAAGAGAGAGAGAAAGGACAAACAAAAGCTGGTGAATGTTGCAGAAGTCATAGTATCAATATGTTTGTAAGTGAATAAATATCCAGAGCTATAGACTGCACTTCATGTGGCTTGATGAGTGGTTTGTACTGAGTGCCTTCGACACCGCCTTCATGCATCTGACGTGATCCACCTTCTCTGCATATTCACTGGTGGTTATTATGTATAAAAATAAAATACTGGCATGAATACCGTTGTTGTTTTTGTTCTCTTCAACAAAAAGCATAACACAGCAGGCAAGAAAACAGCAGGGTATGAGCGTGTTTTGGCCCATATCCACATTTTTTTTTTCATTATGTTAGGAGTTTTCTTTCGTCTTTTGATCTTGACATAAAGAAACACGCGGACTGCATGGACTCACAAGGTCACATTGTCTGCCACAAACATGTCTTGGTCATGTCTCGGGTCCCATTTCTACCTGAATTAGTCGTATATTCTAATATCCTTCTCCCCATCAGCTGGCAAGCTGTGATTCATCGCGGAATTTAATGAAATGACTATTTCTCTTAGTGTCTCATCAGAATAGTGATCTTTCAAGTTTATATGGAAAATCACTGCCTCATTAGTCCATGATTGACGTGCTTTTAAAAATGTAGTAACAAAGCATGAGATAACAATTTCGCATGACCGTAAAGTCGAGTGAAAAAAAAAATCTAAAATGTCAACAGAAGAGGAACGGAAGACTGTTTATCTTTATATCTGTAAATCTGTTTGTGCATAGTTGTATCCTATGTTTTAAGAACACTGAAAGAGGGGGGGGGGGGAAAAGCCTTTCTTGCGCAGCCTATGGTAATAAAAAAAAAAAAAGCGAAACGAAATTTCCCTGGGAGTGAATTTGTAAAATCAGATCATATTTTCAAAGCTCGTGTTTAAATGAGCCCACTTCTTGCACGATGTATCTCATATAAAAATGAAATATGACTCGGTCAGTGCCTAACATTACTTAAAGCAACTCGGTGAATTATGCGAAATATTGAGGAGAAGTGTGAAGCGGTGGAAATGGTTAGAATTATTAAACAGAGCTCTGTTTACGTAGCATTAAGTGTACTCCCCCCCCCCCCAACCCCCATTCAAAAAAAAAAAGATGTTGATGACTGAACTAAATTATAAAAATATAATCCTCAGACCATTATCCGCCATCCTGAATGATGAAATGACTTTATAATGAAGCATTTGTGGTTGTTTTTGGTTTTTGGTATTTGCCCATTTGTTCCAGTTTCTTTCAGCATGGATGGCAAGCTTTCATAGAACTGACAGTCAACTTAATAAAACTATCCTTTTCAGTCTGGGAAGCCAAATTATTTCTCTCTGACTAGAACTATGAGATAAAAAAACGAACAGCAAAGAAGGAAAAAAATTGTCTTTTCTCTTAATAGCGTTTAATTCTAAGAAATTCATGGTATGATGCAAGTTCTGTCATTTTATCATGGGTAATTTTTCATCAATGATTATTTTTGGTAGAGTATGTTTCACTTGAAAAGTACACACATTATTTTATTTCCTCCTTTGCTACACTTGGTTTAGATTCCATGTGTCAAACACAGGGAAGTACTTTGGCCGACGGTAAATATGGCTCATTGTTTAAGGCAGATGGACTAATTCATATGAACGACTGGTTATAGAGAACTTGTGAAAACGAATTACACACAGCTTCTACTGCTCATTCCTCTATCTGTGGTCAGCGATTTTCACTATATCAGAGAGAGACGATTATTTTGCTGAATGCAGCATTGTTGTTGAGCCTAGACTGCCGCAGGAAAAGATGAAAACGGTTACTGTTCTTGGTCGAATTGCCTATACCAATACCCAGGAACCATACAAATGTCAACACAAGTGAATGACTCACATACCGTAGTGCGTTATCATTCCTTTCCGTTGCTCACGTTTCACGTGTTTTTTTCTCATTCAAACTTTTTTTCTCTTCCTCTCTCTCTCTCTCTCTCTCTCTCTCTCCATTTTGAGCTTTCTCTCTTCCCACACCAATGCACTCTGCTAGTGTGTGCAGTGTGCAGACTGATATTGTAAAGTATCATCTAATGTCAAACTCTACAGTCAAGCCTTTCACTGCATGATCATAACATCTCGGTCAGTAGAGCAATAGAAGTCTCCTCTATTCTCCGACGATAACAACAGTTGTCAGGAAGCCCTCGCCGAGAGAAAACGAATTGGCACAGTGAGATCGTCTATGGGGTGGAAAACAAATAAAGAACGGTTATTGTTTCTTCAATGCATGAAGGTTCAAACAAATAGCACAATGTTCTCCTCTTTTCTTTTTTTTTCTTTTTTTTCTCCAAATATGAATTTTTCTGAAACCTCTTTTTCTTTTCTTTTTCTGAATCCGTGGAATGTTCGGTAGCTATTTCAGTCCAGGATTTGCTGAGCGGTTAGGGGTGAGAGTGATTGCATTGCGTCCTTGACCTCGAGAGCGCTGCTAGAGGCAGAGAGATTTCGTAGAAATGTCAGACTCTTCACATCTCATCTCTCTCCACTATTCATGAGGCAAGAATTTCTGTCCTGAAAGTTACCCCAAGCCACACACAGATACGAAGGCATGAAATCGGCCTAGTCATAGTTATAAACCAGCCACCTGTGAGCGGATCCGGGTGAAAAAAGGGATTCGATTTCTGTTCTAAACTAACCTTCAGTTTTCACGTTGAGTGTGGCATCGAAATTGATAACCATACTTAGACTCGTCCATTGTCGACGATTTCTTCATGTTGA
>JBCEWB010068431.1:0-13355 GCA_039654565.1 Peronia peronii | reverse complement strand
CCCCCCGATCAGAGATGCGGATCCGTAAAATACATCGTGTTATCGTTCGAGAGATGGGGACACAGACGAAGCTAGTAGTCTTTCGTTGTCCTCTGCCGACTGAGATACGCGAAGTGATAGATAGAACCCCACCCATTGCGACCTAGGGACTCCCCAATATGTACATAATGTATATGAAATAAATATCGTCCAAAGAAATATCGTAACTCTATCTAAATAAACAAGCTTAAAAATTAATGTTGTAAAAGTAGGCATGCAAGGGAAATAAGAAATAAAGACCAAAGGGCTCATTCATGTGTAGATAGAGTAGAGAAAAATAGAGTAGGAGATACGGATACTAGGGATGTGACATACCAAAATAACTATAGCAAGGGACCCACGAGTGACCAAAAAACGTTTTTTTTTAATATATTTTTAAAATTTAATCAATTTACTTATTTAATTTTTATTTTATTTATTTTTTTAAAAGGAAAAATATGATTTGCTTTCTGTTTGTTGTTTGTTTTAAACAAAACCCCGTCGAGATAATCTCAATTAGGAGGTTGAAAGACGTATTATAGTACGTAACGTAAATCTTCCTATTACAAGAAAAGGAGTAGTTGGGATACCCTGGATGGTTACACCAAAAAAAGGTTGGCTAATTCAAATATATGTAAGATTTAAAAAAAAAAAAAAAAAAGAGATGAGCAATGTTGAATGGTGATAAAAGAAATCTGCCAAAATATCAACATCGAATCGAAATGCACATGTTTACAAATACTTTTTGTCACAGGGCAATGCTCTATTCTCCCATTCACTTAAGCTGTCTAATAAAGTCCTCAATGAATGTCACCAGTGGTTTATCAGTAGTCTTATATAAAAAAAATGTCTTACTCTCTCTCTCTGTCTGTGTCCTTCCTACTAATCACATGTATGTAGACTCACTGCAGCACAGGACAAAGTGTGTGCATGCTATAATTACCATCAGGAGACTACAGTTTATACATAATTCTCCACTGCAGGTGACAGACGAGACATTTTATGGTATTGCTACTCATGGGACCACACTGGTATGGGCAAAAGTTAAAAGAAGAGAGAGAGAGAGAAAATACAACAATAAAACCAGTTCCTAAGTAAGAAGACATCATGCACTGAAAACATTAACATCCCCAACTGGGCAACAAAGTAAAGGTATGTTCAGGAATTAAAGGTTGGGAGGGTCTAGTCTACTTTCTCATCTATATATGCAGCCCTTTCAAATCTTCCATACTTTCCTTGACAAAACATCTTGATACAGAGACTTGGCTCCTCTATCATTTACAAACAATGAACTACTGTATTATGCACATGTCAGCATGTCCTGGTTCACAGAGTCTGAATGTAAACTCTTTGGCAACTTCAAGGGAATCTTATATTCTTTCTTTTTATAAGCATTATTACACTGGTACTAGTATATAAGATCCATTACACATGTAACTACAGATATACATGTAATTTATTTCCCTAAAAAGTTGATCATATAACATTATAAAAAAAAAAAGACATTGTCTGACTGATGAGGCAAAGATACTCATAGATCTAGTTCCTGCTCACGGATGAGCTGCTGTGTAATATAGCCCACATAATGATACGGCCATGTCATTTCATTAAGAGCGTTCTTAGAAATTATTAGTCACTTTCATTCCAGAAAAGGTAGATGAACAATTAAAGTATAGATATTGATAAAAATCCCAAACGCATAAAAAACAAAAGAAACAAAAAATTGGGTACTAATTCATCTTGCATTGCAATTTTCTCAGTTTGACAATGAACAAACATCTGAATGGATTAGCTACACTGACTGAGATATTGATATATATGAGACTGACAGCAGGTCATGTCCTTTGTCTATTGTTTATATCTTTACCTTTAAAGAGACTATAAAATTTGTTGTTGTCTTTTTTTTTTTTGTATCCTGAGTCATATAAGTTCACAACTGGACAAAAGATATAAATAAGATAAATTAAAAACCTCCTGTGAAAAAAAGAAAGGAAAATATCAATTAAAAAAAATGCTGAATGTGATGATGTAAATAACAGACAAAGAATCACAACTTTTTTTCACTCTCATACTGCATAAAGACCATCCAGACTGGGATTTTATCTCCTTTCATTTCACTTCAACACTTCAATATTATGTTCTACTTTTTACAATTTAAAGCTGAATGAATGACACAGAAACCTTGCCAAATAACTTTAATAACATAGTAAGTTTCACAACAAATAAGTTAAGACTTCATTATGACTTTGAGGGGCATTCAATTTCACATTGAATTCATATGCTAAATGCATATTCTATTCATAAACCCTTTCTGATACTAATAACACGTAACCAATATTACTAACTGCACTGCAGTTAGATATATGTCACAGAGAAGTAAAATATAACTAGTGATAGTGAGAATAAATGTACATAGGAGGAGTAGAATACTAGGCACAAAACATTATCAAGTTTTGCTGAAACAAAACCAGCAATACCAACAAAAGCTGGACTGGGCAGAAATGAATACCAGAATGATGCTAAGTTTTTGTAGGAGTGCAATAGACGGAGGCTTACAAAATAAAAATGTAAAACAATATAGAACAAATGTAAAATTAATAATACTATTTAAAAAAAGCAATCACTCTGCTGCATACCGCTAATTAATAAAATAAAGAGTGCAAATCATAACTGTTTAATGATTTTATATAATCAAAGATAACAAATTACGCAACATTTAACACATGTTATCGCTTCTTTCCCTGCCAGATTAGAACGCATTAACCACAGATCAACTAAATAATTATGTACTATTTATGACAAATTAAGATGATGAGATAAACTCAGGCACGCACATTTGCAAACACATAAAAATTACATCACGACGACAAAGTTCTGATCTGCATGCCACTTTGATTCTGTTCCAAACACTTTGCATCAACACTTTTATCACTGCATGAGCTTGTAAAAATAAAATGTGTGCTCAAAGCAAACAATATCTGCTGAGATGCAGACCCATGTGCTGATGTGCCCTGCCATGAAAATACTTAAATATTTATAACATACTTTCAGTGGTGCATGAAAATGAAAAATTTTGCTGCAATAATACACTTGCATTTTATATAAGCTAGCATTGCAATAGTGTACAATAAATACATGCTGCTTAATTTGTAGTATTAATACATTGCCAAATTTCACAATGCAACTTGTCAATATTGCTGGTGTATACATAATAATTCATTTGTTAAGTACTGCATAAATAATGAAAATAAAAATGAATACATGTATAAAAATAAGTATATATATATCAACAAATATTAAATGCAGAGATAAAAATGTATTTTTCAAATAGCTGTCAGTATAAACAAAAGTTCTTCCATCTTTCTGACCAGCTGAAAGTGTTAGTAAATACCTCTCACTTTTTTTTAGATTACTTTAAACTGCCCTGTGATGAAACTTGTTGCTCCTGACTGATCCATTATTACAATAAAAATATCAATTTGGATACTTCATTCTTGTGCTATGATATGCTGGATGTTCAGAGCACAAACATTCATCAGACTCCAATGAACCAAATATTTGGCTTGACAACTGGATCTTTTACTGTTTTGGTGTTTAAACAATCCCCTCCATAACTTTCTATATGATGTGTTTGAGCACAGAAAATGCAAACCCCAACTGCCCTTCAGTTGATTTTACATTCCTTATTAATTTATAGTTGTGTAAAGGCACAATTTCCTTTTTTTTTTTTCTGCTTCTTCGCTTCTTTCTGATTTCATTTTTAAGAAAAAAAAATATAAATAAATAAATAAAATATATATATATATATATATATATATATATAAAAATTCAGATGTGTGAAAAAAAACAACTTCAAAGTAAAAGAGTAAGGAAGTTAACCCATTGCTCAGCTACAAGTTAGCCATATGTAAGAATTCATTAGTGCATGATGAAACAGAATGTCATACAGCTATCAGCAATTTAAGAACAATCAACTGAATGCCTTTTTGCTTCACTGTTTTACACTGATTACACTTATCAAGTTGCCAGAATACTTAGCAAAAGGAATTTATAAATCACTCTGTGAGACAAATTCTAACATCACTGCATAATAAATAACTTGATAAGCATGCCGCAAAATTGCTTACATCCATCTTTCTAGTTTTGCTATACAATATCCGATTACCCAAATTTATATACACATTCTGATCAGCGTTATATTTTATCTATACATACTTTGATCAGCCTTTAAATAGATAAATGTACCCACCGTGTTAGGCACAATATAGCCGTTGCCGTTCTGATCCGTCATTAAACCCCAACACAAACAAACAAACAAAACATGTACATATCGCCTAGGGCATGCATGCACACACACACACACAAAAAATGCTACAAATTAATTAAAGATCATTATTGTTTTCAAAAAACTTTTAAAATAGTAAAGATCCTCCTCCAATTCACTCTCCTAAGACAAATCCAGCAAACAATTGTCTCGCAGCCAGTCAAAATGAGACATATCTCAATTTTTCACCCTATGGGGTTTTTGGTATCATGTGATAGCTTATTTCATACCCTTTCTGGTGGTGAAAAAAGTTCTGAGCCAACTTTATGTCTAACCACAGTTACTGCAGTTTAAAGAGATAAGGGGGAACCCTAGCAATGACCAAAATTCCAAGAAAACTGAATTTAAATGAACGGTCGAACACATAAATCTACACACCAACCTCACAAAACTCCAATTTTAATGAAGTAACATTTATAAATTGAGGGTAAGACCGATACTGTCTTGTTCAGAAATGAATGCACTTTCGATTTCTACAATAAAAAACAAATTGATATCTCCCTCATCACATTCAAAGCCTGATTTCTCGGTTTTAGCCCAGCCACTTAGGTCTCATTTCGAGTGGCCGCGAGGCAATGTATGTGTGTGAAAAATGTTGAATCCTGACAAATAGCCTACTCGAAAAACAATGTATTGAGCAGATGATAAGATAGCCACAAGCAGAAATTTTTGCATACTTTCCTGATCTGTCACTGCTGATGTGGATACATGGATGTCAACTGTTAAGTACAGTGGAACCTTGGTATATGAACATCTCATTTCAATAATGAATCGCTCATCTCAGTTCAATGATGAATCGTTCCACAAACAAGCCTTGCGAACAAGCTATATCTCAATTCACGAACAATTACTTGGGTTATGAACACACCCACTGTCCACAATCCCATGAAGCCCATGCTCAGTAGCTTCATGCTCTTCTTCCCCTCCATCTACCTGTGCCAGTCACTACATGTATCAACAACAAAGGTACAATGTAATGTTTTATTAATTTTTAGTATTATTTGTCTCCAATTAAAAAAAAAATTATTTTAATTTCATTCTATACTCTTCATCAAAAAAAAAAAAAGTGTAAAAATACCGCACAGTGGAACCAAGATAACACACCCACCCTTGGGACCAAACTCGAAAAATCGTGTTATCAGGGGGATCATGTTATCAGGATCAACCATTTAAAAAAAATTTTTTTTGTACCAACCCATGCTGATTTTTGGAAACGTTAAAAAGGATTAGGAATACATCTGAAATAAAACAGCATACATTTATTATATATGCACTTATTAAAGTGGTTCAATGTACATGTATTAAGAATACTTATTAAGAGCTCGTTTTTTCCTTTCTTTCCATCAGAATATAAAGTTTGAAAAATCTTTAAAACTTGGTAAACATGTCGTGGTATGCGGCGAGATAGGACAGGTGATAATGTATGATGCGTGGTGATAAAAGTTGGAATACTAGTCAATAGTGTGTTGAAGTGTAATGTGTTGACCTACGATGCTATGCGTTACAGTTGAAGACAAGAAATGAGGCCTTGGGTATAAGGCTCAAGCAAGGCCTTGGTTAACGTAACTTTATGAGATGACACTGACCAGATTGATGTGCGTGCTGGGATAAGAAAGGGGATAAGAAGGGTGAACCAACACTAGACTTAGTACTTGCAGCAACAGTGCAGAGACTGTTGACTTGACATTTGACGAGAAAGCAAGCTTTTCAATGTTTAGCATGGATGTGGTTGTCACGGATGATGGTCGAGTCAATGTGGGCTTCCAAATGAACCCTGCATGCTATGCGGGTTGAACACACAAGCCCGGGCGTTTTATTGAAAATAAATTAGTATGTTTAAAGAAGGGTTGAAAGAGGACTTTGTGAAGAGGGTGAGTTAAACAGGAGGTCGTTTTCAGTCATGATCGTGCTAGTGAGGTTCCACTGTATTTCTGACATGGAACAGATTAATTACATTAACACTCATTTCAATGTTTTCATTCACAAACAATTCGGTTCAGGAACAGAGTCTGTAACAGATTTAGTCTGTAAACTGAGGTTTCACTGTATTTAATCAGCTGCCCGTGGGAAAAACTGTTGAAGGCCCCAGTTAGTATTACTTCCCTTTACCAGACATATAGAAGCAGTAAAGAAGCAAAACATTTTTTCTTCTTGTCATATTTAAAGTTTGATGTCACAAAAATCTGATAAATTTATTATGATAAAAAGAACACATTTCACATACATTCAAAATGTTTGCAATTGTTCATGATGCCCATTTAAAGCAAATAGCCCAGAAGTGTTTTTTTTTTGTTTTTTTTTTTTTTTCTCTTCACTGTACTTGTTCAAAATCTCACAGAGAGAATTAACAGGGCTGGTCAAAAACAACCCCATTCACAGATGAGTTATTCTTAATATCCTGTCTCTACACTCTAACGCGCTTATTAAGAAAAAGCTTTAAAAGAAACTTGCGTTCTTATGCTCACAAAGAAATAAAACCATGCGCCGATACGAAAACTACACTTATAACAAACAGTTTTTGTTTCCCCAATCGCACTTTTCTTTCATATTAAGCATAACCAAGACCAAGCTCAGGTACCGAACCAGTTCCCTCCAACAAACAAATCATCCCTGAGCGTGTCAAGTAGGCCTACCAGTACCTGCAATGTGCTGTACTACCCAGCAGTATGACACAAAAAGCCCTGACAAAGAAATCATCCGTGAGCGTGTCAAGTACCGGCACCTGCAAATGCTGCCCAGCGGTATGAAAACTGAGGGTAAGGCCTGAGGCACAAGTCTGTTGAAATAATGCACCATCCTCCGTTTCAATCTCACCCATCGCTCGTGGCCCCAATCGAGTATGATGTACCGTGAGAGGGTGACACCTATTACGTGCATATGTGAGGCTATTACAATTTCATCATTATTTATAGATATACAACCATGGTATCAGAGGATTCAATCGAGATAACCACCCCCTAGGAGGCTGAAAAGCTCCATACACCGTAAACCGTATTAGAGGATGGCTTGGCCTTTGTCTTTTCAATCATACACTATATACACTTCCACCTGCAGGCATTCGGCCAGTCAAACTAGTCGTGCTTGTCAGTGTTTCTTGAAAGTCAGTTTTAAGAAGGTATATTTCATATTGAAAATTGTGAGCTTTAAGTTGACGATAAAGCTATTTTAGATCTAGGTTGGATATCTGCAGAAAGTATGCCATTCCAAACTCCACTTTGTCTTGAAGAATTTTAAAAAAAGCAAAAAAAAGCAGAAAAATCACAAATGACATAACTGCTACATAACCACACATTTTATATATATATATGTATACCTACAACAACAAGAACAACAAAAATGAAAATGAAGTGGCCTTAAGACATAAGGTAGCGGTGTGGATACTCTTCAATCAGAGGAGGTAATTTGAAAAATAAACTTGCATCCCTGTTTCAATTTAGCCTCTTCGGATACAACAAAACAGTGATAGAACGAAATGATTTCCATTCCCCGCAAATTTCGTTTTAACCGTGTTAGAATGTATATCAATTCAAATCACAAACTAACAGCATGCATTTTGTGCCGCAATACGATATCGGAATGGCCATCCTCAGTGTGACTGTATAAAATTATGACTGCTATAGAAGTATCTAGTTTCCTCAGTCATCTGCCCTTCTGTGCATACAGCCAACAAACAAAAATAGCAAGTCATTATTTCAACTATAAACAACATATGATCTTAGTTAATCTATCATCAAACTTCAAGCTACTTCAAGTCCAAATTAAGTCAAAACCTGTAATTAAGGCCCCATGAGTGAAAATGAATAACAGAATGTTGCATTTGGTGATCTAATATGCCATAGGTAATAATTACTTTTACTACATGATGTAACAAGAATCAATGCTCACAAATGATAGTGTGTAATTAGCTACTAGAGAACTGACAGCAGTACTCATAGTTCTAGTAGTATATATCTGTCTGATCTATACGGTACAAGTTAGCTGCATAATTGTCTGGGAATGGCAGCTACTTTATAAACTGAATACTGTAACAATGACAGAGAATATGATCTTGGATTGCAACAGTTCTAATAAGTCTGGGAAAAATTTACTGCTGGATAAAATGTGACCATTTATTATATGTCACCAAGGAACTATACTAGTTGTTGATTCTGGACCTGTGCACATCTCTATCTTTCTTTCTTTCTCTCTTTTTCTCTTTCCTTCTTTCTTTCTTTCTTTCTTTTTGTTTATATTTTTTCTGTAATAAGGATTAGTCTCTGGGTAATACACACAGGCAATTCAGGTAATCATCTCAAACACATGCATCTAAATAGATCATAATTTGGGTTCAGAAAAAAATGACAAATTTCTTTCACCTAACAAGTCTGGTTGTTCACAGCTGATCAGTCTCACGGAATTTAAAACAGCAACAGGTACACCAGACTGTTTCTATTAAAAAACTGGAATATCATGCACCTCCACATTCTACTGTGTCAATCAAGCACTGCTCAGTTAGACAAGAGCCGGAAAAAAAAAAGGGCCACTATATCAATAGAACTTTTGAACTACAGGTAGTCATCGACTTACGATTGCGTTTGATTATGACTAACTGCTCGTAAACCGATTTGGTCATAAGTCGGCCTATGTTAAATTACATAAGTATATTGTTGTGTAATGATTTGTAATCACCATAAAGCCATATTTTATCAACATTTTTTCAGTTCATCATTTCATTTTTGTTCTTTCGACATTGCTTTTATCTTTCTTTAAATTTTGATACCTTTGAAAGACATGGCTATGGAGGAAGTCACACTGTACCGATACTCGCCACTCACAAAGACTGAGTAGCCAGACCATGGGATGCTACTGCTGGGGCATAGAAACTGTCGTGCACTATGCTTTTTCCACTGTCTGGCATGTGAGAGTGATGCCTGCTGACCAGACAGTCGTAAAGTTTATCAGTTGTAAGTGGCATAGGTTGTAAGTTGACAACTACCTATACTAGAATATGGACTATCGAATTTCTTTTTTTTTTTTTAATTTTTTTTTTAAAAAAGCGTGCCCTATGCAATGCTGTCTCCATCAGCTTTCCGAATCAGAACGTAACCAGTCTATATAGATCTAGTCCTTGAATAACAAACCTCTTTTGATAAATTAGGACCATCAACCTTTGTTCTTATTGAAGATTCAAGTATTGTTTGTTAAAAATGACAACTGACTATCTGACTAAAAATGACTATCTGACAGCATGTTGCCAGATGTGATCAACTGACCACAAAGAACTTCGTCCGTTTTCTAACTGAGCCACCAAAAAAAATTCTATTGTACTCCTGCTTTCCCAAAGAACAAGAATACAATCATGAGCTGGATTCAGCAAAACTCATTTGACAGTCAATATTTGAAAAAATCAGTGACGACCAGAAAGTTGAATTTCTGACTAGGGTTGAATATGTGGCATCTTGCATCAGAATGGCTGCATGTCCTAATATAAACTGGATTAAGGCATCTTACCATAGAGAGTGATGTAATGCTGCATCCTACTGTTAAAGTGATGGAGATTTGCTATAAATGACATCTTGCTGATCACATTACTATGATATGATATCAAAACAATGTGATTATGTAAATAAACTGTCTTATCTTCTCAGCGAACTGTCTTCAAGATAACCATCCTCAGGAGGTTGAAAGGCTAACATAGATCATAATCACTGACTGGCCCCTCAGATGTGGGACTGCAACACAAAGGTGTGTGGGATAACAGGATCCTGAGAATTTAGCAGCGATCATGACTGGCCTCCTAATATAATTTATCTCATAAAGTGGATGAGGATCTAATCTGCAAAAATGGAGCGAAACAATAATGAGGTCATTGGTTTTTGAATTATTGGGGAAACATATCCTGTGTCCATGGTGCCACTCGCGGGGCATAAGCAAGGGATGTCACTTGCCGCAGATCAAGGCAATCCAAATCTGCAGCATTTCGGTCATTCTCAACCATGCCAGGTTTTTGCTCATATAAGAATTTATTAGGCACTTTGAAGTTCGACATGTCTGGACTGACCAATGTATTGAAGCGATGATGTTCGTCATAGTCATGGGAGGATCCTTGCTGAAAACGATCCAATGTAGTTGATGGTGGGGGCGGTGGGTGACCATCAAGAAGAGGAAGTTGAGATTGCTGCCTGTTGTCGTAACCCACATTGACATAGTTGTCTGGCACTGGTTGTGGAGGAGGAAGCTGTGGCGGTGGTAGTGGTTGAAGAGGCTGGTGATGATGAGGAAGCTGAGGTTGTGGGGGCAGTGGTTGTGGTAGTTGCTGTTGCATGTTCTGTATGGGTGGAGAAGAGGACGTACAGTTGAAGGTCACTTTCTTTGACTGAGGTTCTCGTTGTGTTTTCTTAGTTTTGAAATGCACTTTCCTACGATGGGTGTACATGTTGAACTTGACCTTGAATGCTTTGCCACATATATCACAGCTATAAGGCGAATCTTCATTATGTGTTTCTTTATGCTTTCCTAATTGCATATTCCTCTTGAAACCTTTCCCACAAATGTCACATTTAAATGGCCGTTCCTCTGAATGCGTCCTCTGGTGATCTGCCAGCAAATGCTTCTCCCGAAAACACTTGCCACAAAGATCGCAACTAAATGGTTTCTCTGTTAAATGAGTTCGTTCATGACCTTCCAGCATCTGTTTAGTACGCCAAAGTTTTCCACAGATGCCACACTTAAAGCGTTTCTCTGCATTTTTAGCAAGGATGCTCTGCTTGTGGGCTGTAAGGCGGGATTTGCTTTTAAAGCCTTTGCCACAGTGATCACATAAGAATGGATTGTCAGGGCGATGTGTGTCAATGTGACAGTCCAGGGAATATTTACAGGTAAAGCCCTTCCCGCAGATCTCACATTTATAAGGCCGCTCGCCAGTGTGTTTTCTCATGTGGCGAATAAGGTATCTATTACAGGTAAATCCTTCATCACATACTTTACACCGAAAAGGTCTTTCTCCTGTATGAATCATGAGGTGACGGTGCAAGTCAATGGAAGTTGTAAAGTTGTGACCACATACATGACAGCGATATGGGTTATCTTTGGTATGTACCAGTCGGTGCCGCTGAATGCTGAATTTATTTGTGAATGTCTTCTCACATCTGTCGCAGTGATAAATCTGCTTCTCTTCCTGATGACTTTTTTTATGTTCTACTACCTGGTGACGGAACTGGAAGGCCTTGCCACACATATCACACTCGTGTGGCTTCTCTCCTGTGTGGGTAAGCATGTGGGTATCAAAGTGGCTCTTAAAAGCATACGCCCGACTGCAGTGCTTGCATTTGTACTTCAGCTCATAGAAGTGGCCGCGCCGATGGGCTGATAGACGCTGCTTGGTGGTGAATTCCCTTTCGCACACATCGCATTTGTAGTTCACACCCTCTGGCAAAAAAAACAACAAAAAAACATAATATAAATAAAATTACTGGAGAGTTTATAGAAGAACAAACTTTTTTTTCTTGTCAGCCCTCTTGTAACAATTAAAATAACAAGACTCAATAACAGAAATGATTGCTTATAACTACAGTCAACAATCTATTTAACTAATACAGAGGAAATGGATCTACAAAAAAATAAGCTATCAAAGTGCTAACAAAGAAGAAAAAGCTGTACATTAAAATCGTACAGAATACGACAAAAGCAGTAAGGTTAAATGTCCTTAGATATATCCTCTTACAAAGGCTATTCAAATTTAAAATGACATTGTTATTATACCTATGAGATCTGGGCAATTACAAAAGCTAACCACAGAAAATGTTCATTCTTCATTAAGTATTGCTGAGAATGAAAAATTCTTTCAATGAAATGGCTATTAACTCTTTTGCTAGGATGCACTGAATGTTCAGGGTGAGAGCTTTCGCCGGACTCTGATGAGCTGAATACTGGGCTTGGCATTCTGCCCCCTAGGCAGGTTTGGTAATTAGAAAAACTTCCATCCCTCTCTCTTTGTGTGCAAAACATGCAAATCCCAAATCTTCACTCAACTGTTTTTACCTTGGTGTACATACATGTATATATACACTCTAAAACGGTTATTAAGAAAACACTTAAAACGGAACACGTTTTTAAGAAGGAATCTTTTGGAATGTTTTTTTTTGCTGTCTAATTTGTTATGCTCACAATGAAATAAAGCGATGGGTTAATACGAAAACTACCCTTGCAATGAATGGTTTCGTTTTCCCGATTGCATTTTTCTTTCATATTAAGGGTAACCAAGACTAAGCTCAGTTACCAGACCAGTTTCTTCTGACAAGGAAATCATCCGTAAGCACGTCAAGTACTGGCACCTGCAAAGTGCTGTACTTGCTAGTAGTATGACACAAGAAGAAAGGTAAGGCCTGAGGCGCAAGCGTCTAGAAATCATGTACCCACCGTCCCCGTTTCATACCTCACCCATCACTCGTGGCCCCAATCAAATCTGATGCACTGTAAGAGGGCGTCACATATTACGTGCATGCGTGAGGCTATTATGATTTCGTCGTTTTTTTACAGCCACACAACCACATCATCAGAGGATGGATTGGCCTGTGTCTTTTCAATTTTACACTAAACACCCTTCCACCTGCTGGCATTCGGTCAGTCAAACTAGTTGTGCATGTCCGTGTTTCTTGAAAGCAAATTTTGAGAAGTCGATAGGTTTATTTAGGGCAAATTTTCTGATTTAGGGTGGTAAATACAAAAGCTTCTTGGTCGCAGACTATCAACAGTAGAGCAACATATCTTACATCAAATGAAAGGAAAATGAATGAAGAACACATCAAAACAATCAAAACCATAGAAATTCAACACTGAAACACAAAAAAGACGTAGCAAAGACAGGTGATGAGATAGAAAACATCTATGACAAAAAAATTTTCTTCACTTACTCAACTATTGACTCAATTTTTAGTGTTGCTATCCAATTGTCTGGGTGTTATTTGAATAGTCCATTCATTTCCTGACAACTGAGTCTTTATTTGAAGGTGATATTCCAAGAAATAAGGAAGTT
>JBCEWB010068420.1:0-13356 GCA_039654565.1 Peronia peronii | reverse complement strand
CCCCCCCCCCCCCCCCCCCCCCCCCCCTCCAAAAAAACAACCACTTTTATACCGCAACAATTTGTCGCCGTACAAATAGCACCAATGTAGAACTGGGCAGAAAAAGAGTGTTACAGACTGAAGTTTGGGAACAAAACTTCACAACTTGCAGCTCTTTCTATACAGTTTATATTATTATTGCACATCGAATTAAGCGAAGAAGCTCACTAAACGTGCTCATAAATCCAGTTGTCGCTGGATTCATAGACATTTAAGAGAAGAGCAAGAGACACAAGAAAAGGGAAGAAAAAGAAAAGAAGAAAAAAGGTATGTAGCTCCACTAAACAATGTCCTGGTTGGCGGTAAGGTCAAAACTGCGACCGGCACATGTGGGCTGCATTACAAGAAGGGCAGAAAGGAATGGCATCCTCCGGTCTACAAACGTATGTCATCCATCAAGGGAGATAGAGCTAACCGTTACGACTTCCGTGCCAAGAGCCAAAGGCCAAAATGTGCTCCTGTTGGCAAGGTGGAGACAGGGGGAGTCGCTAGGTGGAGCGTACGGTTATCTCTCACTTTGCTGTGTTGAGATCACGGCCAGTATTTGTTTTCCTAATGATTCACAATAAGAGTTAGCCTGCTTTTTCCTACGCTATTCTGCGAGTAAATCATAACAGTCAGGGTGTTTCCACACCTGATTCTGAAAGTAGACCATAACATTTTTTTTTTCTACATAATTCCGAAAGTCGATCATCATAACACTTACACCAATTTTTTCTACAATATTTGTGACAGCAAAGCTGATTTTTTCAACATTGTTCTGCAGGTGAACTATAAGGTTGATTATATTATTATTGTTTCTCCGTAAATCTGCGGAAAAGTCATAGCCATTAAATCTAGACTGATTTCTTCTCGTCATCGGTTTCAGCACTTCGTGAATTGTGACAACTCTGACACAGAAACCTGTGCTTTTGATCCAACCCTATTTTAGATATCTCGAACATTTCATTCTTTCACTGATACCATTTTTCTATGAGTATGCTCTAGATTCGAGATCTAGATTCAATGGCATGGGCGAATAAAAGATCGCAAAAGGTATTGCACATTTTTCTTACAACTCCTTCAAGAGTGAATTGACAAGATATTTATAATACCAAACGATGCTCACTGCAATGTGTTTAATATTTGATGTCTCTCTTGCATGCACTCAGATATTTAATGCCATGGACAGACAGTCACTGATGGCAGGGAGTGGTTGCTCAGAACTACTTGAGAGGGCACATATGCGAGTAACTGCCGATTTTTTTTCTTTCTTTTTTTTTTTGGGGGGGGGGACGAAGAATCAGTTGGGACAGGAAAGTGAAAAAAGAACAGGAAAGTGAAAAAAGAAGAAGAGGCGAAGGTAGTGATGATATACGACAGCTAACATTTATCGGAATGGTGAGAGGGGGAAAGATGTCCAGGTGAAAACGCATCGTTTGTGACTGAAAACTCTTCTTTCCTTCTTTCTTTCTTTCTTCCTTTCTTTCTTTCTTTCTTTCTTTCTTTCTTTTATTTTTTTTCTTTATTTCTCTGTTATGTATTTATTTATTCATTATCTATTTATTTATTTATTTAAATTTTATTTATTCATTGTTGATTTGTTTGTTTATTTATTTATCTGTCTTTTTATTTATTTACCTATATGAGATCGTCGGCGATATTTCTCTTCTACTTAGACCACACAGAGCGCCAAGGAATCAATCAGACAGCTTCACCGAGAAAGGACATCGGTCTTCTAAATCATTCCATTGGTTCGAAACGAAAATCGATGACCTATGGAATATTGGTATTTTCTGCTCGGAAAGACGTCGAATACATTCTGTTATTCAGACATTAGTATGAATTATCTCACTCCAGCTGCGTTTTTTCTTTCTTTATTCACACATTCTCTACAGAGTTATAATTATGCATTGTGTCTCGTCTCAGTATCGAAGGCCATGTATTCGTTTAATATAGCTGTTAAATAATAATAATATATAACTGTTAAATTGTTTTCATGGTCTGTTTCGTGCAAGAAGTACGAGACAATTCTTTTTCTTCAAAAATGCACATTAATATGGAAAATTCTGTCTCTTAAAATGTTACAATATTGGTTAAATAATACAAAGCTTATCATTCGAAAAATGCCAGCGCATCTTACAAAAGATGAAACACAGACTAAATATGAATGAAACCCATACTCTCTTGGATGCGATGTTTCAGTGTAAGTGACGTGAAATAAAATTTGGTGTATCTTAGAACTACTGTGGGCGGTTTCGTGTATTAATTTTGCTATATTAAACTAACATGCTTTTGTGCTTACAAGACTTACTAAGAGACTGATAGAAAGAACGAAAGAAAACAGCAGAGACAGCCTTTACCTTGATGAGAAAGTACACACCAACAATGTGGACAGAATACTAAATGATGGGGTCTCTGAAAGCCGTAGCTGTTAAGCGCCAAATGCTTCAAGAGCATTTTCTTCTCACGAAGAGACGGCTTCACAAGGGGTGAGAAAGGTGGACGGTGGGAAAGAAGGGAGAATCAGAAGGGGAAGGGGGAGGGGGAGAGAGATTCTGATTCTTTTTCAAGTGCTAAGGGTAAACGAGTAGCTCTCGTGAACTTTGATGGGATGAGAGAGGTGAGTACGAGAGAGAGAGAGAGAGAGAGAGAGAGAGAGAGAGAGAGAGAGAGAGATCTGTTCAGAGATAAGTAGGCCGACCTCACTTTGCACCCCTGTGGTTCCCACGTCAGCACTGTGGTCTTCGTAATTGCATCTGTTGGCACTGTGATGGTGCTGGTGTTAGTGGTAGTGAAGGCAATGATGATGGTGATGGTAGTAACAATGTTAGTTACTGATGACTGTGCGTAATTGACGGTGGCAGTGGTACTGGAGATCCCGATTACAATCGTTGTTCTGTTTGTGATTGTAGTAGTGACGACTCTACCGATGGTGCTGCTGGTGGTGCTGGTGATGGTATGTGAAATAATGTGAAAAATGAAAAAGAGAAAGCACATGAGGAAGGGCGGGGCTCAGGTAATGCGATTTGACTGTTTCTTGATGTTTATTGTTATGCCCTTAGTCATACCTCTTGACTGATTTCACTTATTTTCCAAAAAGGAAGGAATGGGGTTGATTTAAAACAAAATAATTGGAAACTGGTCACTATTATTATAAAACAGTATAGCTGTTGCACTTGTGTTGTGAAACGAAGTGACGCAACATGATAAATAAGAGAAGCTCTTCAATGTATGTACATTGAACGAGCATTTCCTCTTAATGAACGAAATTTTCAGATTAAACCCTTTCTCGAATTTGTCATTCATCGACTTTTGTATTTCAGGAAGAAACGCTCAACCCATACAGGCTTTGTGTGTCATATACGTCAGTAATAACAATCATTAGTATTATGCATTTAATCTATTTTCTTTAAACTTTTTATTATTTTTTTTTTAATTAAAATATTTTTGAATAAGTGACTAGAATCTATGAAGAAAAGATGCATTTTTAAAAATAAAAATTCGGGAATAAATTTCCAAATTGTATTTTATCCTGAGCTGTCAATTCTCATCAAACATATAGATCTATTGCACCCAGTAGTTTGTTACTAACAGATGCCGCAGCAAATTTTCTGGGTAAATTCAATTTCTTCCATCTTTATTATTTCCTTAGGTCATACATAATTCTAGAAACTTTTGTTCTAATTTTTTTTTTTCGTCATCACGTTCCTTTACAAGAAGACGCCCAACTGCCCCAGTCAGGATTCAAACGTGGAGTGGGAGCAATGATAGATGACTCTTTATCGTGGACGAGAAATTACTCCACTCCGCCACTGGATCTAAAGCCACTGGGAGAATCTCATTACAAGGGCAAAGTCGTTTTTATTGAGACAGATGCTGGCAAAGCCGGTGTCGGCTTACCAAGAGCTTGGAGTCAAACTGAGTGAATGAACACACAATACGCGAACTCACAGTTCGAGGAGAAAAAAAAGAAAAAGAAAAAGAAACGCAAGACTGTGTAACTTGAGCACAAAATATTTGGCTTTCCATGAATTACTACTGCAATGATGGCGCTTTTTGTCCGTTACAGATGATTGCACCAAGCTTGTATTCTACATTGGTACCGGTACCGCTAGCGAGAGAGGTACAGAGCGACTGTCCTCTCCTACTTTTGCAGTGTCTTTCGGGACTGAAATTACCAATATTCGATGAGTATGGCCCATAGTAGAATCTGCAGGTGAAGGCAAGTTTTGCTCTGATACAATAGACTATTGTATTCTTTATGCCATGCTACCAACCTTTCTGTCTCCCTGTTGTATTCTATGATAGACTTGGCATCTGATTTTGTTGTCACGAAAGGCTATGTCTTTTCACATCACTTCTATATGTGAAAGCAATTCTTCTCCGATTTTAGTTGAGATATAACTGGATTTTGAGACTGAGACACTGCATTTTCTATTGCCCTTAATGCTCGTGTGGAATTTCTTATAATGATAGACCTTTTCTCCTTCTTTGCTCCTCTGTTATTGACTGGACTATGGTCATTGTTTGTCCTTTGGTCATTATGTGACTGGCATCAGAAGTTTTTAGTTTGGAGAACCTCTTTTTTTTTTTTCGCTGAGAAAATCTTGGAAATGATAAGTTTCAACTTATCGAGGCCTCTCTAAGAACTTTACTACTCAGAGAATCGTGGGGTGAACACTAAAACACATACAACGAGTCATGACAGATCCTCTTTCACGTGCATTACTGCACCTATCGACTAACCTAGTTTCCGCTGGGAAAAACAGAATGTGTCTTAGTGCAAATTTTTGTTGATTCGTGCCAGCGCCCGTTCTACTTGGCATCTTTCACCAGCAAAGAAAATGAATAATAATGAGAATCTTAAATTAATAATAATAATAATAATAATAATAATAATAACAAAACTCCTCTCTGTGAATCAACTTAGACGGTTTACAATTGCACATCCTCAATTTGAGATCGAACAAACCAGTCTGCAGGACCACCCGCTCAAGACCAACTTTCAACGAAAAGAGCTCAAGATGGGTCGATTAATTAACTGTGCTCTTCATCTTCTGTCTCTCCATCTTGAGCCTTTGTTCTATACGATTTTGTTCAAAATCCACCTCTGCATTACGCATGGGGCTTTCAGCTATTGATTAAAAATGACGCCAAATTCGATAAAAATATAGACACCAAAGGGGCGACAGAGAGAAGTAGAAGTTGAGGGTGGACGTGAAGGATTGGTAGGGAGCGGGGGAGATGGAGGGGAGGGAAGGGGGATCTCCCGCGAGTATTTCCAGCTCTCTGTCACAGAACTGACAAATACCCTTAATGCCTGTTTGCCACACTGATTCAGTGCCCGGTAAATCCCAGAGGCATATTACATGTTTAAGCTTTGTGATTTCCAGCCTCTATAAACGAAGCTTCCATTACGTGGTCATCATTTATTCATGAAAGGAAAAAAAGTTCATGGCGCTGGCCTCGAGTGAAAAGAAGGATTATTCATCACAGACCAGCACTCCAGTTAATTTCTCCACACTTGGAACAGCTGCCTCAAGAGACTACTTTATCAAAAAGTATCCATTTTGTCTATAAACATATGATCGTCTCTGAAATGTCTTTTTTTTTTTTTTTTTTTGGTCAATCGACGATTTTTTTTTATATTTTTTTTTTTTGCCATACTTTTGACAAATATTGTTATGGAAAACAAATTTGATTGGTGTCATTTTTCATCTGAGCTGACATAGTTGGAGAAAAAGACAGGAGGACGTTAATTTTTCAAGTAAATGGCTATGTGTTAAATTCAAGTTATATCTGTTTCACCGACGAAAACTATCAATAATTCAGTCAAAGTCACTTTGTTCAATGAGAATATATTATTATTGTTTCTCCTATTGAAATATGAATTAAACGATTACATGATATAATTTTTCTTCTAAACCTAATAACGGCAAATTTACTTTGCTGTCGTTGAATCGATTCTCATGGCATTGTTTCTGATTGATCACAATTTTACCCTTGATAAAATCAACATAATTCAATATTATAGGACCGCATTCTTTGTCAAAATCGATCATATTGTCATTGAGTTGTGCAATCAATTGTCCCACAGTCTATCTGATTAATCAATCTTTGATTTTAAAAACATAACGCGGGGCGGGGAAAGGGAAGAGAGAGAGAAAGAGAGCTCCCAAAAAATGTTTGAAATATTACTACAATCCGGAGCTACTAAAAAACTGTTTACTTTATACAATGACTTTACTTGGGTTAAATATTTCAATCGTTCGAAGAAGGTCTGAAATTACAACTCTTATCCCGCTGATTGTCGTAATGCCCCGAATTAATGGCAACAGTCACAACGAACGTGAAGATTGAGTGACGGATTACTCTCTCAGCCTTGACTGTTCTTGGTGTTATCTGAGTTGTCTGCAGAATGCCCAAGGTTTCATTCCTGTTGCGCTACTTCGCTTGCGAGAAACAGAAAAAAGCTGAAGTACCACTACATACAGACACGGAGGGCATAAACATGAGGGAAAGAAAGGAAGCGGGCACAGAGGAATCTCTGACTAGCATTCTGAGCCCCAGTGGTTTTAGGATTGTGTTCACTTTTGTTATATTACCTACAGTACCAGAATAAGTGCAACTTTATAGCAACTCCGTGAAAGATTTCTATTTCTGATTCGCATTGTGATTCCGTGGTTTTCAAATTTCCAGAGTTCAAGAACAGATACAAGAAAGCCCTGAGGCTGGCAATTCACATCTCTGTAACAAGCCAGAAATTCTCTAGTTCTGGTTCAGAATTATAGCAAATAAAAAAAACAGTAGTAGAAAATGAGGACTTGCTGTACATCAGGCCATGATTCCCCTGAAGACGTCATATAACAATTGTACATACTCAGAGAAAATGGGATCCTCAGAAGGTATTAAGGACTTGGGGATTCTTTGTTGACATTCTGGACCTACTCTGTTATAAAATTGGTACTTTGGTTTTGATATTTAACCGTTGCATGCCTGAAATCAGAAAGTCTATGAACAGCTAACTTGCTGAGAGAGCTATGGCTGTCACTGTGAACAATATTGCAGGCTTATATAACTCTGCAGCATCATTAAGAAAAACATCTACAAAAAAGCTTTTTGAAAGATACCTATCTCGCCTCTAAATCTTTGCCCCTACGTTGTTTTCATATTCATCTGAATACGGAAGCAGCCGAAGTCCTACGTACCAAAACAGGTATCTGTGGAAAGTATTAAGAATATCTACTGAAAATCTTATTCCTAAACGTGTGATATCTGAATTCTGCCACATCCCACGTCACAAATTATTTATAACAAGAGACCTGAAACCACTGGCTCTGATTTCGCAATCCTGCAACAAGTATAATTAAAACCTAGAAAAAATATGTGGATGATTTCAGACTGGTTCTGAATATCCACTGCCATTGATCTCCCGTCTAATCATTTTTTATAATCAGATCTTTGCGATCCAACATTCTCAATTTTTCAGTAGGAAATATATCTGTTGAACTTTATTTCTTGGAGGGGATTCTTTCTTCATATCAACATTCATTCCACAGTGCTCCCTAAATGGTGACGATTAAGAATAACAGTTATATGTAATATACTTTCTACGGCGAAAAGCCGAAGGGATGCTACCATTAATGCTCTGGCTACACCTGAATCGAACGGTAGAGAGGAAAGACAACATAGATGAGAACTATGCAGATTTTCCTTGTTTGCAGTGCCCTAGAGAGCCTTCACATACTGGGCAGAGGAATTAATCATCGAGAACCGAACAAGCCTCGCCTTTCTCCTTTCTCCCATATATGACAGAATCCCTGTTTTAGTAAAATATCCTTCTGGGAATTCTGAGTGGGAATCCCATATATCACAAATAATGTTAGTAAACCCATTGCTTACAAGACTTCACCAATAGCCTCTCCGTTAATGGGTTGTTTTGCTTCGCCAGTGAATAATGAAGTTGTGTCAAACGGAGGAGACGATTCTAACTCGAATGATGTTATTCTATATACAGGATGAACATACAATTGTGAAGAGAGAGAGAGAGAGAGAAAAGATATTATGAGACAAAGAGTGCGTAAACTAACACGGAGACTAGAATTGTGTTAGTTGGAGGACATGAACAGGGAGAGTAAGAAAATAAAAAAGAATTAGAGAAGAACAGAGAGAAGAGGACGTGATAATCAGAACAAAAAAGACATAAAGAAAGTACGAAACTTTTTGATGACGACAGAGATGCCAACAGAGAATCTAGAAAAGTGTTCGGGAGTATGGAACAGAAAAGCTAATAATCTAGAAAGGTCCTGAGAGAATACTATAATAAATATTAACAAGTAAAAATAGGGGGTTCTGAGTAACGACTAGCAGAAGGACTGGCAGACAAACAATAGGCTTTGAATTGAATAGAAAAATTAACAAAGTAGAGAGATGTTAGAGGACAACTGATAGTCGAGATGTTGCTTTTTTTTTCTTTATATGTTCGTGGTCATGTCAAATCTAAAAGCAACTATCCATTGAAATATGTTCTTTGTTAATTCAACATGATTCCTCATGTGGAGATCACGTCCTCTCCTAGGGGTGGGGGACCTGGTGGGGCCCAGTTAAAAATAAACCAAAATATTCTCTTACATGACCCTGCCGGAGCTCCATATTTTCCGGATTAACCACTGATTTTCGGCGCCGTGGTATGAAAAACAAACAAAAAAGACACACGTAAGGCCTGGTAACTCAGCATACTTACACTGTTTCGAAAAAGCGAAAGATAATGTTTAAATTTGAAACATTATACATTACGTATAAGGTTTCGAAGTTTATACTAAATCATTTCTTTAGTATAATGAATCATCAATAACATAATATGCCTATTTCACTATTTTGTAAATTTATAATAATTCAAAAACAGACAATATCGCTCGTATTCAGCACTTCGAGGACTGTCCGTCAGACCTGAACTATCCAAAAGTATGAGAGCACGCGTGTTCAAATTTAGCAACAAAACAAATCTGAATGTGCATTGCCATCGCTATGAAATATCCATTATTTCTCGCACAGATCTAAAGGTTTATGTGAAAACAATATAAAATTGGGGAAGAGGTATATTCTGTCAGAAGAAAGACAGTGGTCGGGTGTCTGCAAGTATAGAGGGTATTGCTTGAGTGCCAGCACCAATATTTTCTCATCGAGTCATGGACAGGGATGAAGGGAATGAGAAACTCTGCAGAGGCTCGAAAGTGATATCAATGTTCTTTCCACAAAGCTAGTACGGCAATCAAAATCGTGTTACGCTGCAAAAAATGAAATGTTTCACTTCTGGAACTGTTACATGTGCCTTGTTCAAACACTGTTGGGTTTTATTCGGGCTGAAACAGAAGAGAACTGGAATCTTCACTTTGCCTCTTTCAAGAAGATGCTGAAATGGATGACAGTGCAATGACCACACTAACTGCATGAGATAGAGCCTTGTGGATGTGGTGCAGCTGCAGGATACAGCATTGGAGGTTTACGGGGAGTTTGCGGATGGCAACTTTGTTGTCAAGGAAACCTCATTACACTTCAACAAAGTTTCCCATAATTTGGCTTTAGATTTAGAGCACATAAAAAATGAAGCTGGAAAGATTGTTGAGGGACTGATAGGCATTAGCAAAAAGGATTCAGCAAGAAACAGATGGTGCCTCACGTTTGATGAAGAAATAGGCTATCGGAGAACACGACACAGATGATGGGGATAAAAGTACTGAGGGAATGTCACAATGAGATGGGATGTGAAAGAATGAAGAAAGACGATGACGTTTTGTGGACGAAGAGCACTCAAAAGTAGATGAGTCTGATCACTACATTCAGCACTGAATAAAGACAGCAACGCGCCAAAAGCGCTCCTACAGGAACCGCTTTATTCGGACAATAATTGAGAAGTGTACGCTTCAGCCAGGCCGGGCGTTAGACAGTTACAAAGTAATAAGGAGGAAGCTGACACCAGTACGATTCTCCCCGCAGTGGAGGCCATGAGGGCTGGATATCAAAGAATAGTAGTCATTAGCTGAGACATTGATGTCCTTGTCATGCTAGCGCACTTCAATGACCAAATAGGTGCAAAAGAGTTGTAGATGCATGCCGGAACGAAGCCTAAGTCAAAGTTTGTGCCTGTCTATGCACTGAAAGACACATCCACTGCTGAAATCATTGACAACCTGCCAGGCTTCCATGTCCTAACTGACTGCGATACGACAAGTTCTTTTGCAGGATTTGGCAAGAAAAAGTCGTGGAAAACGTATCTCAGTTACCCATACCTCCCGAAAAAGCTAGGCACAAGCCAGATAGGAGATGGTGATATATCCGACACAACCAGGTTTGTGATTAAAATGCAGATCCCTGACTCGGCTAAAAAGTGTCGACGAACTTCGCGTTGGTTTGTTTCGGAAGAAAAAAAAAACACTTGTCATCACCAGCTGAAGATGCCCTCTGCATCCAGTGTGCACAGACATTTCCAGACTTTTGTATGGTATAGTGCTACCTCAGAGTTACCATCAGTGTTTTAGTGTGGTTGGCAGAACGGTCCGGATGGTGGGTTACAACCAGTATGGACAAGCAAAGCCTTAACCCAGAAAGACAAGCCTGAATTGCTGACCTGCAAGTGTAAGAACCAATACAGAACGAACATGTGCAGCTGCTTCAAGAACCTTGTTTCCTACATAGTTCATGCAATTGTCAGCTGGTCGGTGCCACAATAGCTGCAGTTTAACTATCTTTGACGAAGAAACCGGTAATGAAACAGATAATAGCTCAGAGCTTGATAGTGGACCTGATAACTAGAAATGTTTAGGCACAGTCTCTCTCTCTCTCTCTCTCTCTCTCTCCGTTCTCTCTCTCTCTCTCTCTTCGTCTTTCTCTCTCGTGTTACAGCAGTAATCTGTGCCATGCCAGTCGTCGTTTACTTTTGATTGTTGTGTGAATGGAGTATGGTGTGTGAAAAGAACAGTGGTAAAGCCTGATCTTTCAAAGGAAGACTGCCATATTTGTGTCCTCATGAAGATATGTCTATACATGTAGCATCTTATTCTTATGTGTATAACGCCATTAATGTACATGTGTATCACAGCTAAAAACAAAACAAAACAGCATAGATTAACAGTGTTTATATAAAAACTCTTAGTTATGATATTTATAGGTTTTGAAAAAAAATGGTGATTTTGATTTGGCCTATATAAATCAATTAAATTACGACTAAACTAAAGTGATATTAATTACAATTTTCATAGTTCATACATCTACGTTTATTGTATGATAAAGTATTTAGTGTTTTAACGTTTTGAGGCATTTAGTTATTTTACATGTTTTGACCCCTTTGCACTCACTGATCCCGTGAGTGACCCCCAATCCCTGAGAAAGACGATCTCCACTTGAAATGTTTTGAGAATGAGTCGATGTACTATCATATTATAAAATCGGTGGTTGCTTTTAGATTTGATCGTGTCACGAACTACATAAAATGAAGCCTTTTGACATTTCACGTTTATACTGCATTCTGAGAAAAATGGTGATTACTGTTGGACTTGGACTTTATAAATCTATTAAATTACGACTAATATAAACAGGCCGAGATAATCCCCGTCACAGGGGATTGAAAGGCCCAAACAAAACCTAACCTAACATAAATTGATGTTAATTACAATTTCATACTTCATACATCTATGTTTGTTTTATGATAAAGCATTATATGTTTTAATTTTTTGGGGCATTTTTTTTATTTTACGTGCACACATTGACCCCGTGAGTGGCCCAGCACCCCTAAAAAAATGACTTCCACTTGAAATATGATCAAGAGTCGATGTACTATCGTATAAAACCGGTGGTTGCTTTTAGATTTGATTGTGTCACGAACTCCCTAAAATGAAGCCTTTTTGATATTTTACGCCCGGACTATGATTAAAACAAACAAACAATGAAACTCAGCAGATGTAGAAAACAGAGTTACGAGCCTGTCAGCTCAACAGAGATATTGGGCAGCCAAGATCTATGAACTAGATATCACATTATTGTTGGACTGAGACAAGGTAGCCCTACAGGGACTAACCGTCCACGTTTTCTGAAGCCTTGCAAAGTCGCATGTACTTGTTCTTAGCAATTTTTACTGTCGTAGAATGGAAGCAGGGCCCCTTTGTTGTGAGTTTTCCGAGTTATTCTGCGTACGATCCTTTCCTCGTCCTCTCAGCTTCTTTAACTTCAAAATATCACAATGAACCGGTGACTGTAGCTATTAACATAACTACTGCTAAATTTTCGTTAGCGTGTTGGGAAATGCACATCTATAATAATAACAATATAATAATAATGTATGAAACACACGGCCCAGATCTGCTAGCATTTTGTAACAAATCGACATTTCAGTTGACAATTCTTTAGTAATTTTTTTTTTAAAAAGCTTCCAAACTTTACATCATTTTCGTTTTCTTTTTATTATTATTATTATTATTATTATTATTATTATTATTATTACATGATATGATCCTTGATCTTTCGAAGTACAGTCCAACACAATAACACATCTCAGCTATTCATAGTGAAGCAAAGAACAAGTATCGTCACAGTCTTCAGGATCATTATCACCGATTGAAGGGAAATTCCAACTTGTGAACATTGCTCTCAGGCCTCAGGGAAAAAAATAGACTGAAATGTCTAACAATGCCCGCACTGCTTATACAAAAAAAAGGCAAAAGAGGTGTAGACTGGGAATAAGAATCACAATTAGCGTACAAATAATTATAATAATAATAACAACAACAATTTTAATAACAATTACAAAATAACATCATTGTTAACAATGATATTATTACTGATAGGAAAACTACGCCTGGTATACCTAAGCGTTCACTATTACCAGTAAAATACTTTACGGATACTTTTTTTTATTATATCAAGAACTTGTCTCTTCGACATCTTCCCATTGATACACTTGGTCATCAGATGTAAAAAGAAGGCGACGTAACATTGAAAAACAGATAGACAAAAGAATTGAAGAGTACGGGGCTGGTTCTATAGATGAAGGACAGGGCAAGCCGTCAGTTTGACGCATAGGCAAACTTATAAAGTACAATCATAAAAAATGACATAGGCAGCTAGCTAGACAAGCTAAATGACACGAATGTAGACAGGCTAACAAACAGACAGATTAATATATCTTTGGCTGGCTTACTAGATAAAGAGATGGACAAACAGTCAGCCACATAGAAAGTCAGATAGAAGTGAAAAGAAAGAAAAAGGGCAGATAGATAGATAGATAGATAGATAGATAGATAGATAGATAGATAGATAGATAGATAGATAGATAGATAGATA
>JBCEWB010068409.1:0-10255 GCA_039654565.1 Peronia peronii | reverse complement strand
AATAATTTTTTTAAAAATTGAAAATTCAACAACCTCAGCTACAGCTCTCACTGGATCCATCATGCTGCTCTCAGATAGCTTCTCATTGCAAGGGGAAAGAAAATTTAATGGAGCTAAACAGGGTCTAAGGGACACAGCTCGATTTAAACACTGAACTATTTATTTAATATTTCCTTTTATTAACGTCATGTTTGTGACGGGTGATGTTAGTTCTTTCTTTGGTTTGTTTTTGTTGTTGTTGTTATTTTTTGTTGTTTTTTTTTTATTTTGTGAAAAGGCAGTAAACAACACTGTAACATGGAGGAAAGTGATGCTGGCATCTTGAGTTCAAGGCAACCGAAAAAAACTTTTTTTTGTTCTTTTCTTTTTTTTTTTCCAAGACCTGCCAAGATAAGTATCTGCAGGAGATTGAAAGGCGTATTCGTACCATAACCATACATTTATTATTGGATAGATAATGTACAACGGTCATATCTTGTAATGTATTAAGACTGTGTCCCTCCACTGGTCAACTGTTGTGTTATTTACAGCATTGCTCTCTCCACTCACATTCCTAAAGAGGATGCCGTGTCTCTTATTAAAATGATCCAATCAGCCATTGCTACACCTCCAATCTGATTTGCCCAGTTCCTGGGCAAAAAGAGTTGTTTTAGCTGCTAAAACTGATCCACTCAGCAATACATTTGAAGCCCTGGCTTCCTCGAACTACCATAGCAAGTTCTTCTCTTTGTAATCGTGCACAGCCGACCTGCATCGTAATTGGCTGACATCCATCCAGGACTAAAAAACCTGTTTTTTACACTCTCCTTTCTCTTTTTACAATGGTCAAAACAGAGCTTCTCATGATGCCATACTTGTTCTCTGGAGCTGCATGTTTTCTGTTGCTTTTTTTATAACCCTCAATTATCTCAAGTTTCCTTTTCAATGACTGGACATGCAATGTTCTTTGGCCAGCAAAAGTTTGCTGGTGATATCTTCAACATGATGATCTTATTCAGCAGAGAAAAAGAGTTGTGAGGTAAAATTGATGCGACTGGGAGGCTATGTCAGCTCAGAATAAGCCAAAGAAAAAAAATGCAGGATCTAATCTCCCAATTGTTCGCATCCCCTGATAGAACTATGATTCAGTCACTCGTCAGTCTCATCTTACATAACACGCGATGAACAGAGAAAGTTATTTCATATACCAAACAACCAATGTAACATACTACATACCTGCATAGATATCCACACTTGTAACTTTCATGGCGCATAAATAAGTGGGGATAACAATTAACACATTCATTACATACGTTTGCTGTTATGCCTCCTGCCCTCTCCTCTCCTCACTTCCATATGTAAGTATATGTTGTACTTGGCTTCACCCCGCCAAGTGGTGAAACTCAAATGCTTGAAAAGTGAGACAGTTGTACCCACCCAAACTCTCTACATATCGCCATGGCAGATGAAGGTATTAGCATTCATCCACCTTGTCTATATATATCATAATAACACATGAACTTGCATCATGCTCTCTTGCCTTGTCCCCCAGTCTCCACCAAGAGTGGCGTGTTACATACAAATCAATACTGAAAATTGTATTGATGGGTATTAATTTATTCCTTTTTAGGTCAAGCTAAATGGACTGGGTTTGCACATGTGTTCAAGCCAACCAGATCTTTTTAACAAAGAAAATGGGGGGAAATGGCCAGGATCAAAAGAAACTGGTCAAGCAGGCTGGAGTGTCGAGCTACCTAAGGAGAGCTAAATGGAGGGCACTGTTAGGTACAAATAGATCGGACATTAATAATTCTCTGATACACAAATACAGACAACTTAAAACAACTTTGAGCTGCACCTCATATTTAAAGGCCACTATGCTGATGAATTTGACTGATTATTCACTGTAAAGTCACAATTACTAACTGATGCAAAACAAATGATGAAAAACACGAAGAAAAAAAAAGAAACCTGAGTCCATAAGTGATACAAGGCTTCTTCTTGCCCAGCCAGTAATTGTCCGAGATGCATACATAGTCAACTCCCTGAATTTAAAAAAAAAATTCAATAATTTTAACAAACAGAATAATTGCTACAATAGCATAAAAAATATTCATAGTCTTTGTTGATATCTGGACTAAATAAAATGAACTTGAACTGTGATGAGTTCATGCCATGCAACCAAATGAAAAATATCTCAGATGTCAAATTTTTCATATGTAAAGTTATTGATATAAATGAAAAGGGAAAACAGTGTAATGGACTCTCCTGGAAAAACATTAGTTAACTATGAGTCCTCCGTGTCAGGATATTTACATTTAAAGCTAACTCCTGTGACCTCATGTTCAGTAAAATCCAATTTTTTTAATCAAGCTCCCTTTAAAATCTGACTCATATTATCCAGCCGCACAACATAGGATGGATCTAACAATATGAAGTCACATAGTGATCATTATTACCCAGCCGCACAACATCAGGATGGATCTAACAACAGTGAAATCACACAGTGGTCACTATTACCCAGTCGCACAACATAAGATGGATCTAACAACAGTGAAATCCCACAATAGTCATTATTACCCAGCCGCACAACATAGGATGAATCTAACATCATAAAATTACATAGTGGTCATTCATTTCTAATTTCTATGTTTTCCTCGAGGAAAACTGGCCATGTTCCAAAGAGGTCTACAATGCAAAACATTCCTCTTTCTATGAAAATTTATTAAAGTATAAATCAAAATTAATGCTTGCCACTTCATCTTATTATATCTATGCTCATCAACCAAACATCAACTACATTTCAAATGCAAAGATTTCTATCATTTTATTGTCCTGATGACATCTCTGTTCTCACCACTGACAACATCATGGTAGACTATTCAGGACATCAACATTCACCTGCAATTTCCATTTGCCCATAATTTTAGGATTCACAAAGCTATGAAATTCTCTTACATTATAAAATATTCAAAATTAACTTAAATTTTCCACACTCTACTAATGATATCCCCCAACTTATAATGAAAAAATTGATATTTATGTGTATGACATAAGAGGCGTTGATTTTATGCTACATATTTACAGCCTCTCATTCAGCGACAGTGTCACTTGTCTTTTGTGATATGCCCAAATTTCTGCATGATGGTGTACAATCTAATCTAGCAAAATGCAAGATGTTCCTGCAAAAGATCGTCAGAATTCTATGAAAGAAATGGAATGACCAAAATGACAATCCTGTATCTCTGTCTCACATTCCATTAAACTATTCTATCTCTGTTAAGATACTCACCTGCAAAAAATCTGACTTTCTCTTTTCAATGAGAGGATCTAGTCCTTCAGAACCAGATTCCTCCATACCTTCAAACACAAACTGAAACAGAAAACAGAACAAATGTATTATTATATTACAACGAAGCAATTGTAGTAGATTGTGACTGAAATCCAGTCCACAGTCATTCTGGCACTGCACAAATGGAACTTTTCAGCTGCTTTCATTATGAACTACTTGCTCCATGATAATGCATCACAGAGATACATACATGTTAGTGAAATTCAATACGAAATCGGAAAATCCCACCAGCAGTATATGTTGCGAGTTCACTGACATGATGAGACAATGACAGTGCTCAATATGAAGGACTCAGCCTTTCGGGACAGAAGGCAAAACAGCAGGGCCTGTTGGAAATTTACTCAGTTACTGAGAGAATCAGAGCCTTCACTATGAAGGGGTCTGTTTCAGGGACAGATGGCCACCATGAAAAAGTTAACAGAGTAGAATGGAAAAAGTAGTGAGAAGCAACCAGCTACCTGTCACCAAACTCCATGCACATGGCCGAAAGAAAGATAATCTTTTTGAAAATTTAAAAGCATAAGAGAAAGAAAGTAAACAAACAAACAACAAATTTCTAAAACCTGATAAGCGCAATATTGTTTCAACACTTCATTTTTGTATATTTTATCTTTTATCATTTTTGTTAGTGTGTCCATGCGCGTATGTCGTGAAATCTGAGACTGGTGAATGCAATGCACCATTTGTAGCAGCTCTCATGACCAATTCATCCCACAGAATACAGTTTTGCTTGCAAATGTCTCTGGCGCTATAATTTTATTTTTTCTTCTTGTTGTTTCTGAATTGTTGTTATTTATTTTTGCACCTTAATGTAGAATTAATTTCAATTTAAAATTTCATTCATTATATCTGCATATATCAGCATACATGGTTCATATGAAAGACTTAATAGAATATATTCTAAAGTAGGAAACAAGAGATAAATTGCTGGCAGCCGAAGACTGATATCTGACACATTTTCATATGTTTAGTCAGCTGTGAATGATTGCTGTATTCTGGTTATCCCTGCTGATGTAATATGAAAACAATATGCCCATGTGATCAATCGTTATCTTATCTCATTAGGTATGACTGTCTCTTTTTGTGTAGATATGCTACAGCAGAGTCACCTAACATTGGCTACAATCTTGGCAAATTCATCTGCACTATTGTTCACTGAAAAGTGGGTCTAGAGCTCTTGACATATCAGTTCTTATCACAAAATGTCACGCTATTAACTATCTTTAAGTGGCTTCAGTCATCAAGCCTGATACAGCATATACTATAGCTCAGAAAACTGTGACCTACATTCTGTGATAATACTTGACAGTCCATTCAACAAAGAAGAGGGACAAAGAACACTACAGAAGGAGTAACCGACAATATCCCATGCTAGTTCTTTATCTTTGTAAACTATTGGAAAACTAAGACTATATTGTAATATTTTATTGTAAGCTTCAAGAGTAGCAATTCATAATTATGAAGAAATCTGATACATTTTCATCAATGTTGAATGTACAAGTAAATCATTACAAAAGTTCATGACAAATTGAATAAATAAATATAAACACTAGCAAAGAGTAACTCAGGACAGCGCTATCAAACTTGGAAAGCACTATTCATGAGAAGTATGAATTATGATGTTTCAGCGTCGGGACTACAATCAAAATGTTATGCTTTACTATACTTGTGTGTCAGATAAGTTATCATTCCATTACATGAAAAGTTGTGACCATTAACAAAAATACAAATGATGATGAGAAATGAACCAAAGATGACACTTTAGAGCACTGAATGAGAATTGACAAACGTTACCAAGATAGCAAAGTTACATGAGAATGCTATGTTCTTTTTACAAACTGAATAAAGAGTACTGAATACAAGAGCATAATGTATTTTAATACCTGAATTGTGACAGAGAGACATACAGAGAGAGAGAGAAAGGCCCTTAAGTTAAGTTTCGTAGGAGTACGCATTTATAATAAGAACCAGCCCAAATGACTGTAAAAGTGGTCCCACCTTGAAATTAACAGGAACATCAATTTTCAGTTCCTGCATTGCTTCAATACAGTTCAGCCATCCAATTACTGGACCCTGTGAAAAGACATTTTTCTTCTTTATATACAAAACAAATATCCACTGAGCAAACAATTGCATGTAATGGCTGATGTACTTGCTATTTAGGCTGGAGATTCAAAAAACAAAAAGTACTTAACAGAATTAATGGTGTTCATAACCATGAACATTCCTGAGATGCTGTTTCGTGTCCTTCATAAACTCAAATGCCTTCCAAAGCCTCTTCAGCCAAACTCCAATGACTGAAATAATTCTCTCATATAAAATCTGAGCACACTATTTTCTTGCTGTATAAGTAAGCTCCTCTTACTGCTTAACATGACATCAAAAAAAGGCTTTCATCTATTTGAGGACAATGTTCCATGCAGATCAAAATTGTCTAAAACTGCAAACAATTTCATCTGAACTGAACTGAGACAGTAAGACTATGGGTGAGAAGATAATGTAGATTTATCATCAAGAAGAATGACTATGGTAATTGAATTGAGAAATAATGATTATCAAAGACTTATGGTTTGTACTTCTCTCTGTGTTGAAAAAGATAACAGACTATTGAAAGAGCTGAAGAAAGGTACTGAAGGAGTTTGTATAAGTTAACTAGTTACACGAACTATCTCACTTTATCATCTGTGGATCCTCTTCCATACATTTTCCCATTTTTATGAGTCAAGACAAATGGTTCCGTATCCCAACCATCAGACTGAAAAATTTGAACAAAAATTGTTGAGCATATCATCAAGTCTTCATCCATCGCAACTTCTATGTGCTTGAGAAAAACAAAATAACTTTTTTTATTTTTTTTTTTAAATGGAAGATTGTGCTTAGCCCTATTATTTCTCTTTGCCAGAAAAAAGAGGTGTTGAACGAAAAAAATCACTTTTGGATTCTCTGACTGAAACATACCCCATTGAAATTTTGTTAAAAATTATGGTAAAGAGAATGTTTTCTTCCTATTGTTATAATTTTATCAAATTGTTTGATAATTAGTCTTTTGAATGACATGAAGTAAAGGACCTATTCCTCCATACACCGCTTGCTCAACATCTCTTTTGTCTGGTAAAGGGAAGTAATAGGGCTGAGCACAACCGTCTTCCATTGTCAACATGAAAGGTAGACAGAGCACAGTAAATCATTTTAACTTAATTTTTCCTATTCTCTACACAAATGATGACCCAAAAAATTTAACTCAGTGAAAATTTCTAATAAGTTCAAGGCTTTCTACAACAATATTTTTTATGTTCAAGAAAACAGTCTGACCAAAGGACAATATAGTTAGAAGAGAACTTTGATTCCATATTGTAGTTTATCTTAAAAACCTATTGCACTAGCAATTCAATGCAAAGAAAATGTATAAGTCTTTGACTAGATCTGCTTCTTGACAATTCTATGATTTTATGAATTCACAGTTGAATAAATCAAACATTTTACTTTTTCTGCAGGCTGAACATCTAAGTGGCCATATACAAGGAGGGTCTTCTTCTTGGGGTCATTTCCCAAAATACCCAGTAGGACGGGAGGAAGCAGGATTTTAGTTCCATCAGGCAATGTTTGCTGTCCAATATCTGCATACTCAACTGACCCACCAAGTTTTTTTACCATCTGCAAAATAAAACCATTTGGCATGAGTTGTTCTAACTGGTTTAGAAAATTTGGTTTCATACTAACAATATCATTCGTAATATGACAATATTATGCACAGGTCCATTAACTGCTTTGATGCCATTCTCCATCATATTTATTCCATGTCCATCCTTGAAAAACACAAATATTTTGCAATTTTCCAAATCTAAAATTACATTTTAAAGACATACATACTTGTTTCTCAGTCTCTTTCATTTTTTGTTTTAGCATCACTACAGTCTTTTTTTAGATTTAGATTAATAATTACACTAGACAATTTTAAGTAAGAAAAACATTCCAATGTGGAGCTAGAAATATTACTATTAGACATTGGCTTACCTCTCCAGCCCATTCGATCATTCGTCTAATTTCGGGTCGTTTCTCAGGCCATGCTGATACACTCTGGATGGCCACTGCTTCTGCCAGGCGTTGAATATACAAGTCTTTCTTCTGATCAATATGACTGCAGAAAAAGCAGAGATAAACATAGTGATGACGGCATAACTGGCCATGGGCCTTTGTTGTCCTTTACTACTTAAGTTGGAACTAGAAATCAAATTAACAACCACCACCATCTACCAGTTGTTGTTTAAAAAAATGGGCAAGGCCTGAGCTATGTCACATGGAACAAAAAGAATGAAAAAAGAGTAGATTATAGATCTAGATCTACAACCACAACAAAACAAAGACAAATAAAAACACAATCCACTGCAGGTCTGGATCTAATATCTCTTTGAAGTATGAATGAGATTTGCTAATGTCGTAATGTTCAAGGCTGGTTACACTGGATCTAGAATCTAGATCTAGATTCTAGATCTATGATGCATCTTCGGGAGTAGGTTTCAATGAGTTACTGATGCTCTAGATTCTAGTTCTAGGTCTGGGGTCTAATTTCTTGTATTTGATATCTTCCAATCGAGGCTAATTGGATTCCTTGATCCGGACAACACTGCACTCACATATATTCTCATATTCTATTATCTCGACTTTGATCAGTTCCTCCTACCATTACAGAAACAACAACAAAATGTTACTGATTAGACTTTACTGGGTCTAAAACTTACTTGAATAATTTTTCCATCTCTGGTTCGTAGTTTCTTAAGTGCAGAAAGTAGCAATCCAAAAGAATAGTTTATGTAACACTGACTGGAGGATACGCTCTGACAGATCTAGATCTAGTCTAGATTTAAGTCTTTCACCCTGCTGAGGGTGGTTATCTCGGACTGCAGGAGGGCGACCGATCCTTGGTATCACAAGGCGTCGCCTGCATGTGACTGTTTCATTTATTTCCTGAAGAGTTCCGATTTCCACGAAAACATTGATTTGGCTCATGTGTAAAACAGAATGCCGACAGTTGGTCGTGTGCCAGGCAGATCGTTCTATATTAGGATTGCAAAGATGTGTAGATCTATTCATTCTTGCTATCGTAGTTGAATAGATTGATAAAGGCATGACATGACAAATACCGCAATGCAATAATGTATCTTTGTGAGTGGAGGGCAGGGGGAGAATGTTCTCTTTTGAGAGAATAATAGATCTATAACATAGATAATGTATTATATATTATATCTTATAATATTATTTATTATTGTATCGTTACCTTATGCAAGATCCATCGTCATAACATTATTCTATATCTACATTAGTTTTGTTTTGTTCTTTGTGTGTGTGTATGTGTGTGTGTGTGTGTGTGTATGTGATTAAGCTTTTCAGTCTTAAGAAAGTATGATTATCTCGGCATTGAGAGGCTGCCTGTTTTGTTTTTTTTTCTTTTTTTGTGAGAATTTTTATGGGTATAAATTTGGAATTTTTGCCTGGACAACGGCACTCCGCCTACTCTTCATCAATTTTTAACTGCCAAAAGTTCTCTAACGTGCGTAACGTACACACGGGACCTCCGAAATATATTTGCCCTTATCTGAGAAGGCTAGACGTCGGACCTTCCTACCCAGAGGAAGCCACAGGACCCTTGGGTCACTGAAAAAATGCAAGTTTTCGATCTTCATGTCCTTCCATCTTCCAAAGGGAGGACCCACGAGTCAAACACACAACCTCATCGACATGAGTTGTTTTCAGCATGAATCAGACACCAAACCACATAGCCTCCTGTTTATTTTTTAAACTGATGGCTTTCACACTTTCAATTTTGGTGTGATATTCGCATAAACAATTCAGGTACATGGATTAAATATTTCTAGATAAAATAATGAGGCTTTTGTTGTTGTTGTCGTTTGTTGTTGTTGTTGTTGTTGTTGATGATGATGATGATAATGATGATATTTTTGTTTGATTTGTATTGTTCACTGGCTCAAACTATATAAGATGTGTCAAAAGCCTTTTATTTTTCTAGTCTCAGTGTGATGTTCTTTAATTTAATTTCTTAAACAAATTAATTTACGGGCACTTTTGTTGTTGCTGTTGTAATTGTTGTTTTGTTCTTGTTATTGTTCTTCTTTTTCTTCTTCTTCTTCGTTCTTGTTGCTGTTGTTGTTGTTGTTGTTCTTCTTCTTCTTCTTCTTCTTGTCGCTTGTTGGAAATAATACACTATTTGGGACAGTAAGAAAACGATCACCATACATATCCTTCAAAAATAATTATATTGTATCACAAAAACTCATGGCAAATTTGCCCTCACCATCCTCCACTTTCTGGGAAAAGGAAAAAGCAATAGGGATATTGTTGGTTACGTTGCTGTTTAATTAACCCAAAGGCAGTATTCATTGGAGACGATTATTATCTATCCTTAGCAGTTCCGGCAATGACAGCTCAGGCAAGTCCACAAGATCTGAAATCATATGGCTTAGGAATTCTATCAGTCTGTCTCCCTATAATTGCATTTTTATACATCAGAACGTGTCCATGAGTGTCTTAAAACACGATAGCCTGTATTAAGATTTTATTACAGACATTTGTCACAGTAGTTCTAACAAGGAACTTCCGGTAAGTGGGATTAGCCCCCCCCCCCCCCCCTCCCCCGAAAAAAAGAGCTGGGGATGGAAAACAAAAAAAAAGTTGTCATAGCCCCTCTCTTCCGTGTGTGGGTGACTTTGTTTTGATCTTCACATGTATTTTTCGTTCAATCAAAAATGTGTTTAACATATATAAAAATATAATTGTACTATAGGCCTATAGCTTTTTCGCTGGACGAAATAACAAACACTGTGTAGGCCAACTACACTCTAACACGGTTAGTAAGAAAACACTTAAAAAGAAACTTGCGTTATTAAGAAAGAATCTTTGGGAACGGTT
>JBCEWB010068398.1:2834-13357 GCA_039654565.1 Peronia peronii | reverse complement strand
ATCTATCTATCTATCTATCTATCTATCTATCTATCTATCTATCTATCTATCTATCTATCTATCTCTGTCTGTCTGTCGTCTATCCGTCCGTGTGCCTGTCTGTCTGTCTTTCTGCATCTATTTTTCCCTCTCTTCTTTAATTTCTGTTCCTTTCAAAGTTTCCTTATTGGCTGAGTTGCCATGTTCTTTTCTGGATGTCTTCCCCTTCAATCTATCCCATTTTATTCAGCCTTTTCTGCTTCTTTTGCCCTCTTACTTTCTCACTTTTTTCTTTTTCACGTATCCGTCCCGCCATCCTCTCCCCTCACTATGCCAATTCGTCACTTGTCTCTTTCTTTCTCTCTTTCTTTCTTTCTTTCTCCTGTCTTCACATACTATTCATTATCTTCTCCACGTACGCAAATTGCTCTCTCTCTCTCTCACTGTCTATCTGTCGCTCTCTTTCTCCTTCTTTCTGTTGATCATTTTTATTTTATTTCTCAAACTCTTATCTCTTCTAGTCTATCCCACTCGTTTTTCCTTCCTATGCTCTTTAACTTCCACAGCCCAGTGACGTAATTTTGTAATGCGTGGTTTACAAAATCACGAATTCTTCAAAAGACTGAAGTTAAGAGCATGCTGAATATGTTACTTGACAATGATTTGAGAGACAAGACGTTTAATATAAAACCAAACTTCAGGTGATCGCAAATTATGATCTCATAAAGAGGCTACATAAATTCAACTGTCACAGGACAACACATGTATTCTTTTCTTTTTTAAAAACTTCGCCGGGTCGTAGATGGTTAATTGTCAATTTAGACTATCTCCTGTCAGCCACCTCCTTTCCAGTCAATTGTTCTTTTTTGGAGGCTCTGTGTAATAAATCTTATCGACCAATTCTCATTATTCATACTGTAAATGGATAATTATGGTTACAGGTAAATAAAAAAACAAAAGCAAGTGATGCAAAAACGACGTAATCACCAAGAGTAGCAGTCCTGCCCCATCCTCTCCCCACCCCCCCACCCCCTTTTTTTTTTTTTTAAAGTCGATACAAGATAAAGAATTCAGTTGTCAGACTGGATTTCCCGATCCGTGGTACTTAGTTATTGTAGAAAGAGTACACAGAAAAGAGGCTCGGATTTTGTTTTTTGTTTATGTTTTTAGACTGTTTATCGCTGATCTTGAAAAATACATCAACAGTATATCAGTTGTTTATCTAGACTAACTTTTGGCGGTGACGAGATAACCTCCACCAGGAGGTTGAAAGACCGGTGACATTCGTCAGTGGGAAACGACGAGGGCTAATTAGTTATCCTGAGGTTGGGGCTGGGCAAGGCGGATGCGTAGTGTAGGTCAGCCGATCAGGTTTTGGCCCGAAAGTTTCTCTGGCAGTGTGGACAAAGTTTCTCGTCTTTGCATTTGTTGTTTGCTTTGATCGATTCAGAAAGTTACTCTGCTGGCTGGCAGCCTTTAACGTACGTAAGGCGTTGACGTAAAATGATGTTGATGTAGATGACTTTGCTTCGTGCCCAGATCTTTTTGTTGCGTTGCGAGGTTCTTTCCCCCTATGAACAGCACCAATCAGTTGTCTCAGACAGACGACTGTATCATTTGGCTTGTGATATCCATTTACAAATATTGTTTTATTTGTTCGTTTATGTCGAGATTTAACACCGCATCAGCCACACGATTGCGGCTACATGTATATTGGGGCTATCACGGTTGTATACTGTTAAGGCTTAAAAGATAATTAAGGGATGTGTATAACTTGGACCACCAAAGAGTATAAAGGGAAGTTATTTAAAAGCATATGCGTATAGATTTTAGAGTAGAGGCCGTCTTGCTATTAACAATGAAACAGCCATGATAAATTAAGATTATTGAGGGCGTTTGCGTCATTAAATAAGGGTTTTATTGTGTGTCGACATCGTAAGATATTGGTCTGCTCATATGAATGTTAGATAGCAGATCTAGTGGATAACAACAGCAAGGAGATATTTCGAGGTGGGTCACATGACCGAGGGATCATTGTTCACACATGAGTTTGTTTATATGATGTGGACATGTCTGAATGCTCATCATTCTTCAAGAGATGTCTGTTATGCATACAGCATGTGTACAAATCTGCATGTGAGCGAAAATCCACCAGTCATGTGACGAGTCTCGAAATACTTCATTGTCTTTTCGATTGTTTTGCTTGGAAATTTTTTTATGTATATATATTTTTTTACCCTTGATAGATTTGTTCCTCGATTTTAAATTTTTTTTTTACTCTTCATAGATTTGTTCCTCGATGCGAAATAAACTCTATAGTGCCGTTTCTTCTTCTTGTATTATTTTTGATTTGGAGATTTTTTGAAGTAACTAGATTATGACAAGAACTCCTCAATCTGATCTAATCGAAACATGAACCCTTTTATCTTGTTATACTCATGACGTTTCCATTACTTTAAAAAAAAAATCTGAAAAACAAGCAGCTGTAATGGGGCATATCATAGAAGAAAACTTTTTTTCTTCGGTTTTTCAGAATAAATTCACAGAAAAGTAAGAGGGAAACAGGTGTGAAAAATGATAATGTTTGGGTTAACAATGCAACAACAAAAAATATTCTTTTCGTCACGAATTCATAAATATTAAAACAGGACTAATAAGAGAAAAGTAATTCTGTTTTCAGTCCATCCGCGCCATGTCTGTCTGTGTGTCCTTGGTTGCCTGTCTCACGCTGGTGCTAGCTGCAGTGTCGAGTGGAGCTGCTGCAGCTGTCAGCCTCTCGGATCCTTACACTGAGTACATGCAAGAACGTTCTCATCTGATGGCTGAGGACGTCCATATGAGGATTGGTGGAAATCTGGTCCTGACCGCGAAGGAAAAGGTGGTCAGTGACATTCTGACCCAGGTCAGTGAAAGCTGAAAAAAAAAAACATTCGGTGTATTTAGAGAAATAAAAATGTCCTATGCAACAATTGAGATTTTGCGTTTTAGGGGCTGATGTCTTCTTTGACACCTTTTCCTGCAGTTCAAGCCTGTCAAGAGTTTATGCAAGAAACAACATTTTTTCCAACATGATATCCGTGAATTCACAGGTTTTACAAAATTAGAAAAACACATGTATGTCAAAATGAGGTTTTTCTAGAAAGGAAATGTTGTTTTAAATCCTTGCTTTGTTGCCTGTACGGATGATATAGAGTTCTTGGATGTGCTCTACTTTGGTGGAAGAATGTATTCAGCTACCTCTGCCTTGTACATGAGCGGAGACATTGACTTCAAAATTATTCACCCGCACTCATACATGTAGGCTGAAGGGATGGAATTATTGAATTGTATGACAACAGACCAAATCATGAAATGACTAAGCTGAAATTACCAAAGCCAGATTTAAAGGCATGAAATGACTGAACTACAGTTACTGAAGCCAGATCTAAGTTCAGGAAATGACTGAACAAAAATTTCAGCAGACAGATCTTAATATGCTGGAAACAACAGAACTAAAGTTGTAATAGTCGAGACATGAATTTACAACTAAAGAGGCAATAGGCAGAGTTTGAACTGAGTACAGTTGTAGTTGCCACATGTAAGACATGGAGTGATTCAACTACAATTATCAATTGAAATAAGGGAACCAAAACTGCAAAATTTAACATAAATGACTGTGTTAGACAGATTAAATGACCGAATTACAGTTTCAGTTACCAGATTTAAGAATATGGAATGACTCAATGAAAAATTCCAGCAGCATAGACATGAGGTGACAGAGCTTTACCATGCAGTGGACAGACCTGCGGGCAGGGAATGATCTCTCAAATATCACTGGTTGTTCCTGCTCGCAGTCTTTTTTTTTTCTGATACACTAGAAGTTAAAGTTCCACCTTTTTCTTTGCTCATCAGATTGTTATTATGGTCACAGAGAAGATGGTAACTAATTTCTGAAAGCATTTTTCTTGCAATTCCCTCTAAAAGATTGTAAGAAACAGACAAGTTTTTAAAAAAATTATCTCTATAGTTCCAAAAGAAAGTGTTATAACTTTTCTAGCCTATCAGCATTCGTTCCATAAGATGATCAGTGAATTTCCATGTTGCCATCTCTCTGTCTCCAGGAGAAAGAGCGATTGGTAGCAGATTCTTGTGCAAACCGCACCATGTACTATCCATCTCAGAGTTTCTTTATTGCCAAACCACTGATTGAAAATTCAACAATTTTCAAGATAATAAAACGCATGCCAAAAGGTAAGACCATTTTGTCATTGTCAGCACAAGCTTGTTCCTTGTGGGAGAGTTTGAATATTTAATGGGAGATTGTTTTGCAGATTATCAGCCCCTCACTCGCTCTCCAAAAGAGGGACTCGGTCGCCATTATCACAGTGGGAGATCATTTTGACTAGTTGTATTACTTTTCTTTGCCTGACAACATAGGTGTTGAGTAAACAGTGTAAAGAGGGAAAAAAATCCCTTTACTTCTTGTCATTCAAAAAACTGATCACCAAAATATTTGATAAAATCATTACAATAACAAGAAAACATTCTCTTTATACCATAAATTTTTTGGAATTTTTCATGGTACACGTGTATGTTTCAAGTAAAGGGTGCAAAAAATGTTTTTTTTTTCCACTATGCACTGCTTGTTCAGTCCCTCTTTTGTCTGGTAAAGGGAAGTAATAGGGCTGAGCACAACAATCTCCCATTGTGTTGGTCACATCAGCTTGTTCGTTCCTCATACGATAAGACAAGATAAGAGTAGATAAATTTTATTTGTCTTTAAAAGAAAATTCCGTTCACAGCTGATGAGACACTGTATATATGCAACATCATTCATACTCACGAGCACACCAATAGAAATGTCCCAAATAAAATCAGAACAAAGCAGACTCAAGAAAAACTGTTGATATAAGCTATCACTGATGGCAGAGATGGATATGTGTGACACTCTCAATTAGTTCTTACATACAACAACTGCCCACTTCGTTCAAATATTTCAGTTGATTGTAAAGTGGGTGCAAGAGTCTTCTCCCTTTCAGTGTCTTGGTGATTGTTTCTATCTAATGGCCTCTCAGTTCCCTGTGTAACGGGCTGTCTCGATTGGTAACTGATTTAAGTACTTGTTGTTATCATTGTGGCATAGCATTCCCGCATCACTTGCTATTCCTCCATCCAACATTGTCATCGTGCAATGAGCTGTTTTGACCTTCAATCGAATGACTTCCCTTTGTATAACAGGTTACATTGCATTCTTATTTTGCCTTTCAATCACCTGCAGCCGGCTGTTTCGAACAAGAAGTATAATACAATTCATTGCCCCAGAATTAATTTGTCCTATCTACAACATGAAAATTATTGAAGAGAAGGAAAAAAAGTCATGTTTTCTCTTTTTGTTTGAAACATGAATAATGGAAAATTCTGAAAACCTCACCATGTGATGAACATGTTTATTTCTCATCATGATAATTTTTTCATAATCTTTTGCTTCACCTGTTTTAAATTACAGGATCAAAAGTGATTTTTTCCCATTTTTACAATGCTTGTTTTGTATCAGCTTGTACTTGGCAAAGGGAAGTAATCTAACTGGCTGAAAAAAGTGACTCCTTCCACTGTGTTCATCAGTCTCATTCTGGCTGTGTTTTTTCTCCAGGGGGCGCTCTGCATTTGCACGACACGTCAATGACAGGGTTGGACTGGGTGATTAAGAACGCCACCTACAGGGACAATGTCTACATGTGCATTGACAGCGATCATTACATTATGTTTAGTGTCTTCAAAACTCCACCCAAAACCCCAGGTAGGCTGTTATGTATTAACACTTTCTTTGCCAAGACATTGAGACACATGCAGAGACTTGTCTAGAAACTTCAGATAGAGCTATGGAAGATCATCATGACTAAACTATGAGAGACAGAAATATGAAGGTTACTGAAATGGATATTGTTATTTCTATTAGCATTTCTGCATATTTCACAAACTTCTTGTCTTTGCTTTTTGTATATAAAATGTTTATCCCTTTTACCCCTATAATTATGTGACCCATACGATGAATACATTTTGACATTTTTCCTTCTACAATGAAAGTGTCCAGATGCTGTTGTGAGAACAGCATTTGTCATGCCATTCGCAGCAGCAAAGACAAAATAATGAGCACTGCTTGTCATGAATATGATTTGGTCAAAGACTCCACCATAGGTGAATGGAAAAGCTGAGATATTTTGGGGTCATATACGGAATTATCAGTGTATTCTCCTTACTATATTGATTAAAGGAGTCTTGCTGTATAGGAAAAAGTGTGCTATAAAATTAAGCATCTATTCTGTATTATAGACCGAGTGCCTTTCATCAGATTTCTGCCTGTGGAAATATTCTCTCAAAATTCAATTGACATGTCATGTTCTTCAAAGATCTAAGCAAACAACATCACACTATACACAGACAAGTATTACACATGCATAAAGAAAAAACAGTCTTATCTTTATCCTGATCTCACATTCTGTTTACTTGGCAGCTGTTTTTGAAGATTACATAAGTGACTAATAAACAAGTAGTGTTAGAATTAGTTCAAATAGGAAAGAGAGCTGTGCCAGAATTGGGTGTGTGATAGAATGAGGTAAAATGGAGAGCAAGCAACAGAAATACTGGATGACATTTATATAGCATTTATTCTTTTATCACTTTACTCTTATCACTATTATTTCTTCAACAAACTTAATTGAGACACTTGTATTCTCAACTTCCTGAAAAGCATAGCAGGCAGCTGCCTGTTAAGCACTCAAATAGAGTCCATAGAAGACATAATGTATTGATATATCTTTATCAGCTTCTTCATAAATGTTATTAAAAAAAAAAAGTCTTTCTTGATTTATTTATCTCAATTTTAGATTGTGTGTGGAAATTGGTCAAAGATGAACGAGCAGCTGCTGCCAGTGTAGCAGAGTTTGACCTGATGTAAGTGTTGTCAAATTTCTGCTTTATGTTTATCATCATTCCTTTCTCTTCTTTTTAGACAATTATTTCTCTCTCTCATTATTTCTAGTCTTTTCCTATCTGTCTGAAGGTATTAGGAAAGAAGTGAATGCTAACAAAATGGTAAAAAAAAAAAAATGAGGGCCATCAGAAAAATTTAATCTTCACATAAATGAGGAACTCAGATTAGATCGTCATGACTGAAGAAAAATAGTTCTTTTTATATCCTATTTGAATATATTTTCCTCAATTTCTAAAAGTTATGGAATGGACCTGGTACCACTGCAGAGTTATTTTTCTGTGTCCATAGGCTGAAGAATAACTTAACCATGCTGCACACTGACCCTGTTGTGGACTATGCCAGCAATGCCTTAGCCTGGGTCAGATTTCTTGCTTACTTCAAACAGGTGAGTTACACATCATCATTCACGATTCCATGAGTCCCTTACCCCTTTCTTGGGTCATGGGGGCATTGCATTACTGAACGCTGTACCAGCTGACTCCATCTCTGACGGTCATGGGCAAGGGTTTGGGTTGTGACAAAGCTCTTCCCTGTCCACTCAGCAATGTTGCCCGTCCATTTCTTTCTCTGCCTGCCTCTTCTTCTTCCACCCTGAACTGTCCCTTGGAAGATGGTCTTCGACAGGCCACTGGCTCTTGTCACATGGCCATGCCATCTCTTCTTGACAGTACACATTATCATTATCATTGTTTAAAAAACATTATAATCATCATATTCATCATCATCAACGTTATCATCATTTTACAGAAACATCTCCAGTGTCATCATTTCATAAAAATGTCTTAAAACTAAGATGACTGTCCAACCAATAACTAATCAAATACACTAAAAACGCAAAAAAACAATATGGAGAACTGGATGTTGATCAAACTGACAATACTAGCCAAATTTTCGAGCTTAATTAGCTCTTCGTCAGGGCAATTTAGAAAACATATCATCATGTCATCATCATCATCATAATCATTCACTTCATAGAAATCTTTTGAATTTCGAGACTGTACCGGTCAGTGAGCAACTAACATAATACATCAAAATTAAGAAGCAACAAATGTGAGTAATTGATGATATTGATGGAGCATCAATGTTTGGTTCTTCTTCAGGACATATCAAATCATTTTTTTTTCAACTTTTATACAAACATGCAGTGTAAGTTTACATAGTATTAGGATTGCGATTTTTCATAAAAGGTTTAAAAGAAAAGCACACCCATACAAGCACATAAAATATACATATAGTGGTACACTTCTTGTCATTCACACAGACCAGGATGGGGCTGTTTTTTGGTGTTAAGTTTCCATTTAATGTTTCTTTTATAAACTCGGGTTTACACCAATTCATGCCAAAGACTCAACATTTCCCTTTGCCATCTCATGATCCGCATGTAAGACAAAATACGACAGGGTGAATTTTGTTTCAGCTCAGCCTAAAAGGAAATTCCATTCACAGTTGATGAAACACAGTATATATACAAGATATAGTCATTCTCACATACATATATATATATATTCTCACAAAAAATATGAATAGTCTCATAAAAAGACAGACTCAAGAAACATTACCACAGCTTGCTAAGGGCACGGCTGATGGCAGAGATGATTAACACTTTCAATCAGTACTAAGTATCAAAGCCAGCCAGTGCTACCTTGGTACCAGATACTCAGACACCTCAGAGGGTCCAGTTATATCAATCAGCAATCTGATGATCAGTGTTTGTTTCCCTCACAGCTTGGAGGACTATTGTTTTATACACCAATCTTCAAGGACTATTACTGGGAGGCTCTGAAAGCCTTCCGTGATGATGGTGTACAGTATATGGAGTGGAGGGGTGCTTTGGCTGGGGTAAGCATAAAACTTCAGTGTCTTTTGAGTTAGAATTGGAGAAAGTGATATTTGTTTAATCCCTATTTTGTCACATCCATATCACGCGGTTGCCTACATCATTTTCAGAAGTTTTCAGCAAAGTAGAACAAAATTTATTTTTCCCAAGTCACCATCTTGAGTTAAGTCTATTGAACTAAACTTCAACTTTTGCCTTTTTCCCATTGGGGATGAACTTTGGTAGCAATTATCTTATAGTTCACACAAACCTCAGCTACTATTAACTTGAAAACCTCCCTAAAAATGACTCAGGCAATTGTGTCATGATCCATAATGATGAACACCTTTCAGCGTTTTTTTTCCTGCAACAGTGAAAATGCTGAGATAACTACTGTGACAAACACTATGTGCCTTTTCCAGGAACAATTTCCTGTTGCAGATCAATGATCATCTTGTCTTAACTTATCCAGTATGTCTTGTCTTGTCTTGTCTTGTTGTATCTTGTCTTGTCTTGTCACGCCTTAACTAAATTTATTTCATCTTATTTTGGCTTGTCTTATCTTATATCAACCAGTCATATCCTGCCCTAATCCTTCTTGTTTTATCTTGCTATGGCTTGTTGTATCTTCTCCTGTCTTGTCTTGCCTTGTCTTGTCTTATTTTGTCCTATTTTGCCTTGCCTTCTCTTGTCTTGCCTTATGTTATCTCACTATATCCCAGCTTGTCTCATCTCATCACATCTTACCTTATCCTATCCTATCTTCCTATCCTATCCTATCCTATTCTATCTATCCTCCTATCCTATCATCTTATCTTATCATCCTATCCTCCTATCCTATCCTCTCCTATCATCCTATCCTCCTATCCTATCCTCCTCTCCTATCCTATCATCCTATCCTATCCTCCTATCCTATCCTATCCTATCCTCCTATCCTATCATATCCTATCATCATATCCTATCATCATATCCTATCATCATATCCTATCCTACTATCCTATCCTATCCTCCTATCCTATCCTCCTATCCTATCCTCCTATCCTATCCTCCTATCCTATCCTATCCTCCTATCCTATCCTCCTATCCTATCCTATCCTCCTATCCTACCCTATCCTATCCTCCTATCCTATCATCCTACCCTATCCTCCTATCCTATCCTCCTATCCTATCATCCTACCCTATCCTCCTATCTTATCCTATCCTATCCTATCCTGTCCTATCCTATCATCCTACCCTATCCTCCTATCCTATCCTATCTTATCCTATCATCCTATCCTATCCTCCTATCCTATCATCCTACCCTATCCTCCTATCTTATCCTATCCTATCCTATCCTCCTATCCTATCCTCCTATCCTCCTATCCTATCCTCCTATCCAATCCCATCCTCCTATCCTATCCTCCTATCCTATCTTATCTTATCCTCCTATCCTGTCCTATTCTATCCTCCTATCCTATCCTCCTATCCTATCTTATCTTATCCTCCTATCCTGTCCTATTCTATCCTCCTATCCTATCTTATCCTCCTATCCTATCCTATCTCATATCCTCCTATCCTATCCTATCCTATTCTATCCTATCCTCCTATCCTATCCTATCCTCCTATCCTATCCTATCCTATCCTCCTATCCTATCCTATCCTCCTATCCTATCCTATCCTATCCTCCTATCCTATCCTCCTATCCTATCCTATCCTCCTATCCTATCTTATCTTATCCTCCTATCCTGTCCTATTCTATCCTCCTATCCTATCCTCCTA
>JBCEWB010068397.1:0-29845 GCA_039654565.1 Peronia peronii | reverse complement strand
TATATATAAAATCACAGCTGTCAGTTCCAGTGATTTCTATTTCGAAATTGATAATATGATAAAATAAACACTCTATCCTACTGACAAGATACGGGATTATATATTTACAAAAAGTAATAATAATAAAAAGGCACTTGTGGTTAACAAAAAACAGCAATCATCATTACAAGTCGGTCTTCCGCCAAGCAATCGAACGACGATTTGTAATTTCCTACTACAATTCCAGGAGACGATAAAGATGTCTGCAAGCATTCCATCCTGTGCAAAAAAAAAAACAAAAAAACTCTTGAGTTAGGATGGAACCATTGCATTTTCTTGTGTTTCTCTGGGGCAAATGCAGAAATTGGATGCTATAAGTGGAATCACTTAAGGACAGAAACGCAATGAAGTATAAAAAATAAAATAAGGAAAACGACGATAGTACTTGAAAAATGTCATGCATGGAATCATTTCCGGACTGAAGCAGAGTATAAAAAGATCATTCAATTCAACAACAACACAACAACAACAACAACGACAACAACAACAGCAGCAGCAGCAACAACAACAACAACAACAATAACAACAACAACAACAAAATACGCAAACAAACAAACAAACAAACAAACAAAATCGGCTACAGTGCGTGGATAATAGAGGAAAAGAAAGTTAACTGTGATACATGACACATAGAATTAGATAGCAAAGTAAAAGACAGAAAGATGTGATGACTTCATTTCAAATAATAAAGACAAAACAAAAACAAGACAATACAAAAAACCCCCGTCGGTCTCCACTTTCATATATCATAATTATTGGCCTACGTACGTCTATGTTTGTACTTGTTCTAATGTACTGTTACGTTTCCTTTAATCTTTCCTCCCTGCTGATTCGCTGAAACTATGTGCAGACAAAAGTCTGAAACGTGGAACATATTTTGTGTAGTTATTATCATTCGGAACTTTATACTTTTTATATTCTTGTATTCACAGCTGCCAATCCTTTGCTTCTTTGTGAACACCCCCCCCCCTCCCCCTCTCCCTCCTCAGAAAGGTTAATGCGATCGCAGCTGTTATTGACTTTGTCATTGTTAAATAAAACTTTGGAAGTAAATACTTGACATTTATACAGGCAATTAATTTTTGTAATGATACTGCAGCTATTCGTTGGTTCCCTCTGAACGAGCTATATATATATATATATATAGGAGGGCGCATCTATAGCTTTTTGTGTTCTGCTTCAAAACATCTAACAGCTGTATACACTTTAGAACTACAGAAGGTACAGTATGGTCTTGACGTTCGCACAAAGAATTGTAAGACGACGCGATTGTTTTTAGATACATTTAAAGGATTAAGTTTATAAATGCCATTATTAAATTAATTGATGGTTACTTCGCAAGAGTATTTCATCAGTAAAGTATGTTCTGTACTGTAAATGACGCTGGCGTTCAAAATTACAGTAATATGAGCAGAGAAATATTTAACACATAGCTCTAACACTCCAGTACGACGCTACGCAAGCTATATTTTCTGGCTAACTGCTAGTACTAACACCCAGATAGCTCATAATTATACTCAAATATTTTGTCTGATCTGAAACATTTTATCTACAATAACAAGAACGACAAAAACAACAACAACAATAACAACAACAACAACTACAACTACTACCACTATTATTATTACTACTACTATTGCTACTACTACATAACTACTGATAACCTACTCTATCTATTACTTTACCACTACAGTCATTACTGTTAGTACTACTACTATTACTATGACCACTTTTCCTATTGCCATCACCACTACAACTACTGGCTATACGACTGAATTTTTGTTTCTCCTGAATTACACAGGTTCCATCTTGAAATATCTATGAAATCACTGAATTTCATAATTCGCAGCTATCTGACTTGCATTGGTGAATGGTATGGGTTTGGAAGCTAACATATAATATAATAAGATAGTTTAAGGAATAAACTTGGGTAGGCACTTTATTTGAAAAGTTACAATATGACTGAGGACAATAGTATATGACAGGATAATAATATATGAGAGCGCAGTGTTACAAAAATGGACGCTAAAACAGTAATACTGCACGTTATGAGCAAAGGATGCTTTGTGCTGTTGTTGCTTGAATGATGTCTCTACAGACAGCTATCTGCCTTTATGCCTGTATTGATCTATCTCAATTATATCCTTTTTTTTTTTTTTTCACTTTTCATAGTTACACTGTTGTGCTCTTTTCGGCACTAAATTATCCCCTTCTTTCCCGTCCACCTCCCCATCCCCCCACACACCTACCAAAATATACTTATGACCCATTCCCACGCCTTTCTCTCTCTCTCTCTCTCTCTCTCTCTCTCTCTCTCTCTCTCTCTGCCGTTCTTCTTTTCCTCTTCCTCCATTCAGACGCATGCCCTTTTTCTCCTCTTCAGTCTCTTTCACTATCTCATTCTTATTCTTTCTCTCTTTGTTCCACTAGTGTCAGCCCCTTCCTCTGTGTGTGTGTGTGTGTGTGTGTGTGTGTGTGTGTGCGTCTAATTTGCCTCATTTTGAAGCTCTTTTCTTTCTTCCTTTCCCTCTCCCTTCCTCCCGTCTTACTTTTTTTCTTCTTTCGATCCGCCCTTGTTCCTATCATTTTATCACCCAAATCAAGTTGTGAGCCTGTTATGCCCACAGACAGTTTTTATACCCACCTGCCTTTCTCTTAATATATATATATATCCTCCCCATGTTCCTCCTCCCTTCCTTTCCTATCTTCCTTTCTTCCTCTTTCCTTCCTTTCATCCACCTTTCTTCCTTCTATACTCCGTCTATGTGTGAGCTCATTAATCCACGTCAAGTTATGAGCTTGCTCAGCGTATTTTTTTATACGAGTATATCCACCGATAGATTTTTTGTCCCCCTGTCGATGACTACCGTGTTCTATTCCTTGTATGTAACTATATAACACACCAAACATGCTCATAGCTGACGCAGGGTGTTAAGCTCTACATTCCAATAAACAATATAAATGAGAACATGCTGTGCTTTCCAGATATTCTCCAAAATATTTCCGCTGTGTTCAAAGTAAAACTACTCTTGCATTTCAGTTCTTATAACACCCGCCACGTCATGCACAAATAATTGTTAAGTGTGTGTAATACTAAGTAATTTTTACAATCCGCTCACCCACATGCCATATAGGCACAGCCTTGTACAAATATGTAACGTTGCTTCGAACAACAAGCCTATCAAAGTAACTGTTATGGAACCTACTTATTTCCCTTTATAATTTATCAGCCAAGAGTTGCTTCCCTTGGAGAAATGTCAATAATATGATTATTGAGATTATTTATGTTAATCATGAACGTAGGTCCCCTTAAAGATAATGAGTTATCACATGTGATGTCTATGACCATGTCATGTTCTGAAATGTTATAATGTTGATGTCGAGTATTATCTATGATGATGTTTGTGTTGAGTATGCAATTGTACATAATAAGTACATGTATCTGTATCACTGCACTATGTTCGAATCTTTCAATGCAATAGATTTTAAAGCCGAGATAATCCTACTTTCTTAGAATTCAAAGCCTTAAGAAAAAAATGAATTGAGTTCACTGGTCCACAAGATTCTAAGAAATCGCTCTGTGTTTCTGATTGGTGAATGCTCGATGATTCACGACATATGAGACGCCACAGTAACGAAATCGAATGGATCGAAAATGGCGATTTGTATAGATCTACTTTCCCCTTTCGTATTCCCAAAAGGGCTCAAAGCTTTTCTCTCCAGCGAAGCGAAAGTCATTATGATACAGATCTATCATAAGAACTAAACGCGCAATATTTGCTCCATTATCAAACAAAATGAAAGTAACACCGTGCTTATGAGCCAAAGTCATGCATAGTATTTATTTTGGAGTTGATAAAATGTGGGACGTACTCTGCCTATATTATGGCTAGTAGGCCTAATTCTAAGTGCTCGAACATAGTCTGACCAAGAGCCCTATGGACAGACCATTGCCTGAATTTATTTATATTACAACTATGCCGCTGTGTGAGCGCGCACGCATGTGTTTGTTATAATTGTTATACGAGCATTACCATATTACTATTGACTGTTTTATCTGGTCCGGGTTTTTTTCTTTCTTAAATTGTTATATGAATATAGTGCGTATGACTAACTTGGTTGTCTCATTATTTCATATTATTTCAAATGTCAGACCAAGTCAATGTGATTTGGACTTATCAACTTCCTCTTATAAGTAGCCTACTTATTTTCTTCTTCTTCTTTTTTTTTTCTTCTTTTACTTCTTCCTCTCTCTTTTTTTTTTTTACTTTTTCTTTTCTAGTTCTTCTTCTTTCTTCTTCTTCTTCGTTTGCTTCTTCCTTTTTTGTTTCTTCTATTATTCTAGCTTCTTCTTCTTGCTTCTTTTCTTTTCCTCCATTTTCTTCCTCTTATTCTTTCTTTTTCTTCCCTTTTATTTTCTTTTTCAGTTTTTTTTCATTCTTCTTCTTAGCTTTATTAATACGTATCGTGAACTTTTAAGATCAAGACCACCAAATGGTAACTGAGTTAACTCATAATTATAAGGGCCATACAAATAATCGACTAAATAAGACTCAAAAATGAAGAAAAATAAGCAAAAGTCTTAAATTTTCGAATACATGTAAATTGTAGATCAAGTGATGATAGCAATGAATGAGTGAAGTAATTATTATCATGGCCGTGAACCCTCTGATGCCTGTGAATTGAACGGCTCTGACGTCCTTTGTCGACAGAGCTTTTTCATCACAGTTTTAACGATATAGGACAACTTATTACGCCACTTCATTCACTAAAAACGGCATTTTGTTCAATATTTGTTAAATGAAGGATCGCAAGGGTAAATAGCGATTTTTTTTTTTTTTTTTTGACATAGACTGTTTGTCTATGTAACGACGTTTTATCAAAGTACCGATATGTGAAGGCTGCTTTGATGGCGGAGTAAATCGATCACGTACGCACTATTACATTCGATCTACGAGGCCATGAGATTCTTCATTTACTTGGACAAACTGGGGGTAGGCGTGAAGCCTTTGTTTCAGTCACTGTTTCTCATAAAGAATAATTTGCTTGCTCTCCTCCCTCCCCCCCCCCCCCCCCCCCCGACCTTTTTTCAATTCCCTCCACTTCTCTATCTAGCACTGCCTATGATGACATCACCTGTACTCTTTACATTTCCTTAAACCCAAACCTTTGATCTTGCCACAGTTGAGACAAATATCTTCGTTTAGATTAGGAGTGGATGGTATCTTGCTCATCTTCAATTATAAAAGTTACTTTGCTTTGTAATTAGGACTGACCGGCAATTGAACAAGCATCTAGATAGGGATATTGTTGTCAGCCTGATAAGAATTTGAGGGTAGGAAGTCTGGAACGTTCGTCATTGTCTCTCCAATAGATCAGTCGACATAATAATAGATTGTAAAACGCCAGGGCCTGAACTGTACGGGAGTAAACGCTGTAAGTATCGTCTATTATTCAAGGATTCAGAGCTGAATAACATTGTGGTCACAGGTCAACTTAATTTACGTAGAAGCCTATGTTTGAGGTTCACTGAATCAAAAGTGAAGCCAGTAACTCTTCTAACTGCTCGAATTCGTTAGGCTAATGACAAGATCTAGATTTATCTGTAACACCCCGTTTGTTTTACCTTTTTCCAATGGGCCTACGCGGTTGAATGTGTTCAAAATTCAAGCATGTTTTGGTCATGTTTGGATTTCAATGTGATGGGACGCTTTTACAAGACAGTTATTGGGCATTTACTTGTGTTTAACAATATAACGAACTTTCATGCAATGTTAACGCTTATTGAGTCCACCTTATTCTGATTCTAATCGAAACAATTTGAGTTCGTGTAGTTTGAGAATGTATGTTAACTTCTCATAGTGCCTCATCATTTGTGATAGAAATTTTCTTTTGACACCAAATTTGTATCTTATTTTATTTTAGCTTAATATTTTCTTACCTTGAAATTGCGATATCCAAACTTCAGCATGCTCACTCTGTAGTCAAACGTTGTTGAGTAGCAGAGCTTTACCTAAAGCTCGTCCCCTGCTATTTCGTACTCCGCTTCACGGGGATGTTTCCTTTCATGAGAATGGATGTCACTTCCTCGAATGAAATGGACTTAGATTAATGTCAACGTGCACATTATGATCCTTCTCTTACAGCTGTATGCGCTCAACAGTCTCACAAGCGCCCTCACAACCACGTTATACGTACACACGGATACGGACGAATGAGCACTGATTTTAACATGTGACATCTCTCACGTACATCGTGCGCCTTCCCGGAAAACAGAGACAGGTGAAGTTGAGATATCACACGAAAACAAACCACCAAGATGGGATGTAGATCTAGACTAGATCTGGAATTCGCCTGGACTAGCCAGCCATACGGTAGTTGTTTTCACGATAAACCTCGCGTCCTCAAAGCAGTACACAGTTTACTGCGATGATCATCGTTTTCGCATGTACCTCGCGAATTCTTGCGCGCAGAGCGCTGGGTGAGCGGTGGGACGTGACGCGAGGCTGACACCAGTGACAGTAATGTGTGTGTGTGTGTATGTGTGTGTGTGTGTGTGTGTGTGTGTTGGGAGTGGAAAGGGGGACGACTGGGACTGGCTTGACTTGTCACTAGGCGGTCGTGATACAGAGTCCGTATGTACTGCCATAGTGGCTATAGTGCAGCATATTATTATCCTGACTGATGTCAGGAGAGGAAAAAAGGCAAAATGCCAGAATCAATAACATTGACACAGCTGATACAGTAAAAGGAGAGAAAGAGAGTGAAAGAGAGAGAGAGAGAGAAGGAGGAGGAGAGAGAGAGACCTGGCTAAATTAGGTCGCCGAGATTGAGCAAGAAATGAAGTGGATAATCATCCTACTATTGTGGGTGAGTAGCTGACTACGGGCACTGACGGGTAGTCAAATCTCTGCAAGTCTTTCATGTTACCCTTTTGCGACTCATTTACCATCTTTTCTCTGTCTTGCTCTCTTACTTCTCTTCCTCTTTCATTCATATTCTTACCATTCATTCACCCCTCCCTCCCTCTCTGCTTCGTTCTCTCTCAGTGCCTTGTTACAACTCATTCACTGTTTCCCCTCTCTCGCTCTCTACTTCTTCCTCATTCATTCTCTCTTTCCTCATCTCTCATCTCATCTCTCTCTCTCTCTCTGTGTGAATGTGTGTGAACATGTGTATAGATATAAATGTGCGATTTATCCTTGCTATGTTGTGAAATCAACGACAGACTGAGCTCTCCTCACTTGAATCACGTCTTCTGTCTTTAATTGTTCCCAGACTTCAAACAGCGCAGTTTCAAGGTTACATCTGACGCTGCGAACTAAATATGTGTGCGCTTCTACAGAGACTCCTCACACGACACACGGTGACAGGATGTTAAACTGAGCAAACCCTGTGTAAGGTTATTGTTTCGTTAAAGCACAGTATAGACGCTGTTGTTGTTGTTGTTGTTGTTGCTATTTTCTATATTATGAAAAAAAAAACAAGCAAACAAACAAACAAACAAACCCCAGGTATGTGAACCAAATTTTTATAACTATTATAGTCCTACTTCAGTCTAAACTCCTTGGCCTACTTTGACAAGACGGCTGTGGCCTGAAAACTTCCATATCAAGAAAACCGAGATTTAGGTTTGCGATCTCTTTTAACACTATAACGTACAATTGTAAGCGATTGAATTTTAAAATATAATTGTAAGCGATTGAAGTGATATAATCCTTCACTTTCATCTTCAGCTATCTCTTGACTTCCGCCATATTGTAAATGATGAAGATGATATATTGTCTTTTAATACTGTGGACAGTTATATTTGACTAGGTGGAGAAATAAGTAAACTGTGACAGAAAATGCGTTTTGTGAAAGCACGCTACTTCAGGTCTATATTATAGCGCTGTGGTCTCACCATCAAAGACATCCTGCTCGTCATCAAATAAGCGCACGGTGCAGTGACTAAGTATTGGCACGATAAAAGAACAGATATGGGTGACAGAAGCAAAGGATGATTTCCCTATCACAACGAAGATATTTATTCCCCCCCCCCCCCCCACCAATTCAAATGAGAAAATCTAGGAGCAAATCTAATACTTCATGCTGAATGTTTCCAGTGTACGATTTGAGGTGTTTATAATTCGACCATAATAATAACCTGGGCTTGTGAATTTGATGGGGGATCTAAGACAAAACTGCTGTCGGTCGTTTACTTGTGTTAAATTAAATATATGTATGCAGGAAGCTTTTCTGTGACGTTGACGCTTTTTTAAGTCTACCCTGTTTTAGTGCTGATCGTGGAAGTTTTAGTCTGTAACGTGTGTGTCTATGTGCGTCACTTTTAATCATGCTCGCATCAGCAGTGGAAGATATTTCTTTTAGACGACACATTGTTATCTTATGGTATCATAATATCTCTTCTAAATCTTTGTCTTATCTTAAAATTGTGATATCCAAACTTCAGCATGTTCTCTCTGAAGTAAGGAACAATCGGTTTGAAATAAAACATTGTGGAGTAACGGAGCTTTTCTCAAGTTTTTGTTTCTGTTTCCCATTGGGAGATCGTTTCGCAGATTACGTGCCCCTCCCAAAAGAGGGACTCGTGTAAGGGGAGATCATTTTGACCAGCCGAATTACTTCCCTTTCCCAGCCAAAGCGGTCTATAGCAAACATTGTAAAGAGGAAAAAATCCCTTTACACCTTGTCATTTGAAAGAGTGATCGCCAAAAAAATTGATAAAATTATAACAATAAGATTAAGAAGAAAATATTCTCTTTACATCATAATTTTTTGGGAATTTTTCATAGTGTATGTCTCAAGTAAAAAACGCAGAAGTGATTTTTTTTTTCCCTCTTTACACTGTTTGTCCAATCCCTCTTGTGCATGGTAAAGGGAAGTAATAGGGGTGAGCACAACGATCTCCCCATTCCTCTTGCATGGCAATGGATCTCTTCATACTACAAGTATGAACTACGTGTATTTATTTCCACTGCATAAATGGAGAAGGCGCTGGGAGCTGTGTATCGACGAGGATAAAGATCTAGTTACTTTACTCTTTATCGAGTCACACATACTTTTTTTTGCTGGGCATTTTTTCACACGTAATGTCCCACTTTTGTGTGTGTGTGTATGTGAGGGGGTGGGAGGATCAGATTATTAATCTTTTCAGCAATTGTAAAGTATTTCTGGAATAACTGATATCAATTTTTCTACCAGCATGGTCCGATCTTCATTCCTTTGCGCTAGTTACGGTTACTATAGGATAATTCAGCCATTTCAAACGGTCGTCGGAATAAGTTGGCAGATTTAGTTGTGGATAACGGCTACACCTGATGTCTGAACTTTGTAGTATGATTTGAAGGCTGTCAGCGCATATTTCTTGGACATAAGAATGTAAAGCAACCATCCAGATTGGCAAATATGTGTACAAAATATATTGTTCGTGTTATCAAAGTTATTTAGGCAGAAATATATCACTTTCTCTTTAGGGGAGTTTCTACTATCGGCAGGGAAGGATAACAAATAGCCTTGCAATACGGGAAAAAAAATCGTGAAAACAGTCTGCTTTGGCTTAGGAGCTTTTGGTTTGTGATGAAAACTTACAATTTTAGGCTTTTTTTTTTTTTTCTTTTGTTTCTAGCGTTGATTTCCTTGCCACTGATAAAATACTGCTACTTTCCTGGAGAGACAGACAGACAGTTAGGCAAGAAGATTATAAGACAATTCGCAGACAGACAAAAAGGCAGACATGCAGACTGACAGACATGATGATTGGTTTACAACGACAGACATCAGGTAGGCAGGCCGACAGAAAGATAAAATTAATAGGCAGCCAGATAAACAGAAACAATAGTTTGCTGTTTGCACACAGACAGACCAGACAGATGTAGAAAAAAATAGACTACTGTCATTTGTAGTTCATAATTCAGCTCTGAATCATCAACATAAAGGAGCATTACTAGAACAGGACAGAATTCCTTTGTCTGTACTGATAACTGTTTGTGTAATTGAATTTCATTTATGAGCTTTTTTCAGCTCAGAGATTTTCTATGAGGGGAAACAAAAGTGAAGAGCAGTGTACAAGAACAAACCAAAAAAAAAAAAAGGCACAATTCTGTCAGAGCTGACAACAGTGCATCAGTTACTAGTTAGTGCGTCAGTCAATGAATCAGAAATCAATCAGTCAGCCAGAAATTAATCAATGTGTCAGCCAGCAAGTTAGTCAGCCATTTAGTCACTTGCTCACTGACTCACTAATTTATTCATTCACTAACTGACTCACTCACTCATTTGCTCACTTGTTTGCTCACCTACTCACTCACTTACTCAGCACTGATCACTAACCAACTTCACAACATACTTTAACTCTTGGCAATAGACAATGTCAGTCAGAATGAAAGAAAAGAGTTAACTAACGCTAAGAGTGTCCAGAGAAAATGCATGAGTGTCTGGGTTTTTTATGATGACATTAATCAAGTTTAAGGAAGTACAATTTATGATTTAAGGTGATTATAAGATCAGCACCATGTCTGTTGAGGGGAAGAGAACTCCAGTGCAAATTAGGATGAGGCAATTCTTTGACCAGAAAGCAGTCCCTGACACTTGAAGGACTAAAGACAAAACAAAGAACCCCCATTCCCCCTCCTCCCCTTCTCCCCCAAATTATACAAGCCAAGACAATGAATCCAAATACAATGGTTTATGACTTTCTGTTTCTTTGACAGAAGGAATTCTGAAGAGGAGGATAGGGGTGTCGTTTGTATTGTAAAGTTTGTATTATATTCTTGGTTTTCTATTATGGGAATTGTCATAAACTATTTGAGCCCATTGTCGTGACATTTTGGGAAATTGCTAAAATGTCCAAAACTGTCATCTCAATATTTCCAGAAATCAAGGAACAACATGTATGTCATTCTAAAGTAAAACAAACTAACCTTCATTTCTAAGAAATTTGTGTTCATTATATGCTAGTGCAAAATCATTTTGAGCATGATCCTATGACATCTGTCAAAGTATTTTCTCCAGGAGGCAGAAAGTGCAGAAAGATGGTAGGATCAAGCAGCCAGGACACAAGGGGTGAAAGACTGAGAGACAATGTATTTGATGAATAATAAAAAAATAAATAAAATAAAAGTTAAGATAAATAACATTACCCACTTTAAAATATTTCTGACAAATTGAACAAGTGAACATGATACCAATGAGGAAGCTGGCAATTGTTTAATATTTAAATAGTACATGTTATATAATACAACATTATTCACTTTCATCTCATGTAATAAATAGTTATAATATCACAGGATGAAGAGCAAATTGTATATTACTAAGCTGCCTGCTAACCATACAGTATGCATAAATGAAGATATTTTCAAAAAAAAACAAAAGAACAATGGACATATGTATATGAGCTTCAGTTCTCAAAATGGCAGATCTGTACTCACATTGTAGCAAAAAACTGCTAAAAAATTTTTTAACTTAAAATCTGATGTTTAAAAAAACATTTTTCTTTTTCTTATAGTAAATATGTATTCTTAACCCCACCAGACTGAGTTACTGAAATATCGGTACCTGCCAAAATTGCTATATACCAGGTTACCGAAATCCAGGTAACTGGGGCAGTATGTGTCATAGAATTAAAAACAACCATCCAATCAGCTTTAAGTCTCACCTTCAATGCGAGAATTACCCATTGCAAATGTCTGCCTCCTTTGTCAAGCGTGGAACCAGTGTTTTTGTGTGAAATTTGATCAAATTTGACAATGAAATGTGCGACTGATGAGCCAAGCACTTCAACGGGGAAAAGGGCAAGATCTGTTCTTTTCACAACTCAACAAGTGACTGAAATTTTAACTGATTCTGATTCTGATGAGGAGGAATTTCTTCAGAAATACGAGTCTGATTCAAGTGATGATGAATTTACGTTCAATGATGAGGTTAGTGAAGAGGATGACGTCGAAGAACCTGACAGATGATCTAGATCTAGAGGTGGGCGTGGCACTTGAACAGCTGATGGAGGAGATGCAAATGTTGATGCAGGTTGGACTAGGAATTTTGTAGCACCAAATGTAAATTTGAGATTCAATCAAGATGTGACAGGGCCAGTAAATATTCCAGATTCAATCACTCAGGCCAGTGGTCTTTAGATTTTATGTCTTTGTTTACTGCGGATGATTTTTGGGAGAATTTGACAAAAGTGACAAATTTACGTGCCCATCAAGTGCTCACTGAAAAGCCAAACTGTTACTATGCCAAGAACTTCAAAGATGCAACAATTGAAGAAATGAGAGCTTTCTTTAGACTGAGAATTTACATGGAATATCTGTGTGTGAAACAAAGCTATCGTAACTATTGGACCAGTGACGGGGGGGATTTTATCGGATCAACTCCTGGATTCCGCACTGTGATGACGAGAGATAGGTTCCTGTCTCTTTGGACATTTCTGCATATAGTCGATGAACAAGACACTGGGATTGACAAAACTGATAGGATTTACAAGATCAGGCCTTTCCTAGATTATTTACTGCCAAAGTTTCATCACTTCTACCAGTCAAGGCAACATCTGAGTCTGGATGAGGGCATGGTGCCAACCAAAGATCAGCTTGCCATAAAGCAGTACATCAAGGATATGCCCACGAAATGGGGAATTAAATCTTTTCTTCTTTGTGAAGGAGAGACTGGTTATGTTTTGAATGTGGAAATATATACTGGGGCAGCACCAATGTCTGGACCAGAATTAGGTGCTGTTGGTAACACTGTCATACGTCTGTTGACGTCAGCCGGAATGGATAGACCGGAATGGATAGACAGTCTCATGTCCTGGTATTGGACCGATATTACAATTCTGTGACCCTTGCCAAATTCTCTCTGACTGAAATGCAAACAGGCATTGTTGGGACTCTACTGCAGAACAGAAAGTTTTTCCCATCATCCCTGAAAAAAGTCAAAAAGCTTCCTCGAGGAGAAAACCAGTATTCATGCAATGAAGGCATCACTTGCATGGTATGGCAGGACAGGAAACCTATTACTTTTATTTCCAGCTACCATGACCCTGAACATGTCGGAGTAGTCAATAGAAGAAACAAGGATGGAACAGTGCAGGAAATAGTCATGCCACAGCTTGTCAAGGACTACAACACATACATGGGTGGCTGCGACAAGAACAATCAGATGACCCGCCTCCATCAATCTCGTCGTCATTATCGCTGACCCCGACGACTAATTATCAAATGTTTTATGTGGGCTTGCTACAACTCCTTATGTGCTGTTCCTTGCGAAGCAAGCAGATTCCAGTAAAAAGCCCCCTTTCTTCACAAGGTACATTCAAAGCCCGTGCTTGGAACTTGTGGGCACTTACAGAACAACTGCTGTTCGCAGAGGAACCCTGCCCTCAGCACTTGACCCCCGGTAATCGCTTCCCTGAAATCCCTCCTGGCACTTCCTCCAACCACATCTATGCTGTGTGCATGGAGAAGCACCTCAAATACAACAGACAGAACCCTGGAGTATCATATAAGGACAACCCCTTCAAGAAAGTAAAGACCAACATCTGGTGCAGCTTCTGCAAAAAATACCTCTGTGTGAAGCAAGGCTCTACCTGCTGGAAGGACTATCACACCAAGGCAGAATACTGGCGTTAGGTTGAGGGTAGGCTTATTTTCTGCAATCTCTCCAAGTTTCATCTTATTCTAACCACTGGTTTGCATGTAACTAACCTTTTCCTAACCCATATACATTTTTTCTCATTTTTACTCAGGAGGCCAGGCAGGGGAAATAATTAGGTTCAGGGGCTCAGGTCTGGTAGGGTTGAAGATAATCATGAAAGGCTGATCATGCTATATTTTTGTTGTATGACATAAATATTCACTCATCCTGCAATTTACAAGGCAATAGCACAAATCTGAAACAACTAATTGACTACTAACATTTGTTCATTTTATCTGTGCTCTCACTATGCCTGCTTTACTTAATACCATAAATATAAATAAGAGCATCAAAGCATCTGCTGACAGAAAAAAAAAAATTGCAAGTTACCAACCAATGTGCTAGGGGCATTTAGTCATTTTTACTGCAAGAATTATAAAGGTCTAAAACAAATATTATTTTCTTCTATAAAGGACCAACTGTGAGAAACAATTTCTAATAATATGAATTGTATAAGTCAGAAATAACTAATTCAAACCAAATTAAATCAACACTGGCTAGGATTTCTCTACGCACTGAGCCAAAGATTAAATAAACACAACATGAAAGGGAAGTTCAGGCAGACATTTATGTAAAAGTTACAATGTAATAGCTTTATAATCTCTAATGAACTAGAAAGATCATTAAACAGCACCCTTATTCAAGGCACTAATTAGTCTTTAATCCTCATGAAACTAGCATTTAAACCTCGATATCATAGCAGGAAGTTTGTCACCTGCAGTGATCATATCTACATGAAATGAGACTTAAACATCACAAACCTTCTATCAAATAATTTTCATGCTACTGCTTATCCCTGCCCAAGTAATTTCTTTGACATGCGTATTCTATGGAGATATATAAAAACAGCATGAAATTCGCCCAATTTACAGGCAGACAGGGAAAATGAGACAAACAGAGAAACCCTGTTTGTAATACAAAAGAAGATTGTTAATTCTCCTATAAGGGACACTACTACATTACAACAGAGCAAGGAGAACTATCACCTATGTAAAGAAGAGAGACTACTTCTTTGTTGGTAGTCCGATAAAATTTGGGATAATGAAGAAACCCCATCTAAAGTGTTTACTGGACTAATGTAATAAAACCTCCAAATTTTCTGTTTGTTTAAAAGTAGTCACAAATTTACTTTTCATTTTTAAACTATCAACAACGACAACAACAAAAAAGTTAAAATAATTTTTCTTCTGGCATCTTGAATGTTATTAGATGAGCTGAAAATGTAAAACCAGAAAGAAAACTAAATGATGAAGATAAAGAGTGCAAATTTATGCAATGCTGTCAGTGAAGTTTCCCAAATATCACTGAATATAGTCAAAGAGGCAAGAGGTCTTTATTCCATGACGTGATGAATGCACAAAACAAAGTGCCACAGTTTGATACTGATTCCTGTTTCTAACTGGCCTAATTATTGCAGATGATCCTGATGTCTGGAATGAAGACTTGAGATCTGATGGCAGGGATGTAGATGAGGTAACAATGTCTGAGTCTCTGAACATCAAACTGCAACCTGCTTTGGTTGGACATGATTATTGGATGGATTGCTGGATACAGATTTGGACGGATACCATCACTGTCTTGATTAGCTCTCTGTGGCCTGTGGCGAAGACAAATGATATTTTACTTGACATATTCTTTTAGCAATGATAAATCAGATTCAAGGAGATGGTAATACATATAGTTAAATAAATGATTGTGCAAATCATATGAGAAGGTTACATTTATCCCACTGCTCCTGGGATGCATCGAACTGTAATCGCAATATCCATCTGTTGAAATCACTGATACAGAAGTTATAATCCTACAACACTTTCAACTATCCTGCTACGAAATGTTGACAACAATAGCAGAGGAGGCAGTAGGTGATATAGCTATGAAAAACAAACGTGCTGCTTCACTTATCACTTTCAAAATGCTTTCTTTCAAATATAAAAGAGTTAGGATGATGACTAAATTTAATATATGTGATAGCCTTACCCAGTCGCCGTACACTGGCCTGAATTACAACGATTCAACAGCAGATTAATTGACTGGGTGATTATTTAACAGCTCATTAACACAATAACGGATTCATTTTGCCAAAGACCCTATTAAATATCTTCAGATACCAAAATGCATAATCCAGATATGGGGAAAATTATAATTTATGAGAGGTTATCAAAATTTACACACTTCAATTTAGACACTCTGTAAACCTCACATTCACAATTTCTAAATTATGGTGGGTTTGCAAGATCAAGATTTTTGTACACAGGTCTTCATGTCATAAACACTGGGTCTGCAAGAACTAGATTTTTGTATTGAGTTGTTCCTGATATAAATGTGACATCCACAGTTTGCTTAAATGAAGAATGGGGAAAACATCACAAAGCTTTTTATATTGTTATCACTTTCCTTAAAATTAAAGATATATTGATCCAGATGTGATGCAACCAAAGCAAAAAAAATAAACCCCTGGCAGAGCTTTCATATCTTTCACACAATCAATGATTTTTTCACATTTTGTTTTTTAACTGTGATAATGATTATGCTAATTCAGAATAATCGTTTACACAGTTTTCTCAACTTTTCTTTAAAATTCGTTTTCTTTTTTATTAAGTCTTGTTATCATTTTGTTTTAAATGTGTATTTTTTGTTTATAAATCAGAGTGTAAGAACAATGTAGGGGACCTTCCCACAGGACAGAAAAGACTGCATCAATTGTTTTTTTCCTACATGTATTAATTGTATCCCCATGCATTCATTCCTAGGATAAATAATATATTGTAAACTGCTGTAAGTTCCTTATAGCTGGATGGGTGAAACTAAAAATATCTATCTCTCATTCACTGTAAAATGTCGACCTGTGTCTAAATATAAATATAAAGATTGATTCATATACTAATTCAATTTTAATCAAGGATTAGACAAATATTTCTAGAGATAGAAAAATTTTCCTGATTGGAAGATTATCTCCTGACTTGTTCCAATAAAGAAATACCCAGACAGAAGTTAATTATCCCCTGGAGAAGGTAATATATCTGCTAGTTATCTGCTTATTGAGACAATTTCAACATGCAGTAGGTAAAACCATGGACATCAACACTCTCTTGATCTAATCCTTCACTCCTGGCACACTTTCTACCTGCCCAGATATCTGCTTTTTTGAGACAATCTAAACACACAATAGGAAAATTCACACACTCTGGCCCTCTTCAAATCCAGTTCTTCAGACATGATAGATCTGATTCTTAAAGAGACATCTGATGTGGGAATAACAAGAAACAAGGTCTATGATCAGCTTTTTGACACAGATCTATAGCTCTACGCACATCTCAAGTACAAACTCACTGATATTTGTTTTATTTTCATATTTTTTTTTCTTTTATGGAGTCACAAGCAAAGGTCAATAAAATAACAATGTACAAGATTAACAGAAGAAAACATCCATTGATGATGTGGGCCACAATAAACAAGACAGAAATATGTCCTACAAAGGTATGAGGATGTGTCCTGAATTTGCTAATGTACAAACTACATACTTGTCTGCAGGCCAACATGTCATTTAGGTATCTCTTTAAATGAGAAAACCATGACTTACTACTTAAAACAAAAATCAATATATATACTGGGTACCAAGGGAAAAAAGAATTTTAAAAAAAGGGAGGCCATTATCTACACCACTGTAATAAACCATCACTCGCTAACCGAGATACTGAATAAAATAAAACTTATTGCACAAAATGATGTCACTCTTATTTCTGCTGAGACAAGAAAGTGAGACATTTTGTTTCAATAATTTGTATTTTCATTCCCAAATAAATAGCATGTTCAAAAATTTGGGTGGTGAAAAATTTCTCTCTTTGCTAGACTTTTGACCACTGAATTACAAACATCTTATAGGTTACCTGTGACATTTTGATTAATCTCTACTTAGCTGGTCACTAGCAGACCTTCAGATGTGTGCTCAATCTTAAAATGACAATGAAACATGCTGCTATTAGGCAAATGATTTGAAACAGTATGCGGGGGTCAATAGAGCCCCAGAACAGCATGAAATCACATTTACCACAACACTTGGCTATGGTTGTGCTAAAAGCTATGTAAATCAATGAAAGTGCTTTCACTGCCTGACCATCTTATCAATAGCCATTCAAACAAATTCATTTACATTATGCATAGAACATCTCTAGGGAATGGATGAAAAAACAGCTATACAATGATATCCTGTCACATCACAATGGGGTCTCTTTTATGAAATCTCTGTCTGATGTGCAGTAAAACTGCTGTGGTGTCAACGCCGCAAGGTAAGCTAAGAAGTGTAAGAAGGGAAAATAAAGAAAAAAAAGGGAAAACAGACAAAATAAAGAGAGAGGGGAATGGAAAGATAGAGTGGAAGGATAAATATTAGAAAGAAAGTGTATGGGAGACAGTGAGAAATTGCATGGACAATCACAGAAGATTATGCATTCATGTTGATGAACGTTTACACGTATATATAATAATAATAAAGGATATTTAAATAGCGCTTAACCACTGAAGGGCTCAAAGTGCCCTATAGAACCAAAGTGTTTTACAACACATGCATAGAATAGGCCTCAATACAAACAGGAGCAACAACATACGTAATCATAACATGACAAAGAAAGTTTATCATAGATATGCTTTCATGCATGATATACAACCCAAACACATACTTCAGCTTGAATGACTTGACTGACAACCATCGAGGGAACAGCTGGAAATCCTAGCGGGACAGGTGCTTGCTGAATAAGTGTGTTTCTAACTGATGTTTAAATGATTCTAGACAAGAGGTGTGGGTGCATGCAGGCAACACATTCCAGAATAAAGGTCCTCCATAAGTACATGCTCTATGGCCATAATTTTTCATATGGGAACAAGGAATGAAAGAAGGATTAAGACCCCTGGAGCTTAAGTTTCTGAAGGATACATATGGGCACAATAAATCTGCTAGATTAGCTGGTGTAGTAGACTCTTGAGTGCGAAAACAGAATGTTGTTACCATGTATACAATCCTAGCATTTACTGGTAACCAGTGCAGTGATCTGAATAAAGGAGTGCTGTGGTGGTATCTCAAAGTTTCAAAATGTCAAATGTTTATGACACTTAACTCACTTAGTCACAAATCTGACTTTGATTTGTGACTAGGAGTAAAATATTGTAAATATGAGTGAAGTTTTGGAGTTGACATGAACAAGAATGCACACATCTTCTATGGTTTCTCCCTTGCAAATGCTGCTCTCTCTATCAAAACTTTTTTCCAGCATTTCTTCTTTCACTTTATTTCATCATTCCATCCTTCTGCGCTCCTCTGCCTCTTCTTTATTATTTTTGCCTCCTAACTCTTCTTTTTCGCTATCCTTCCCTAATTCACATTCCCTTCTTTTCCTTTTTCTCAACTATCTTTCATGCCTTTGCCTCATGGGCCACATCTTTTCTAATTAACTACTGAGCTTCATCAAATATAATATACACTTGGCCATTACTCCCCTTCCTCTTTCTCTCTCCCCTAGGGAAAATGTGGTCAATGGAAAACGTGGACTGGTCCTGAACTGTGGAAGAGACATGAGTTCTTGAAAGGTGACTGACGCATTAGGCTGATGAAATGACCTGACCTTATCAATGATTGATATGGAAATCAGCCACAGTAGAACTTCCTTTCAAATACAAACTCAGATATCTCCATTATCTTAATGCCTATATGTGCACAGATCTAGCACTTTAATCATGTCTGCTATAACCTATAACCTGAAGCCATATAGCTGGCACTAAGTGTTTCTTAACTATTCTCCATAATGTGTGTTTCAGCTATATCTTACCAATATGGCTTACTCTTGACGTCACCTCCTGTGAAATGGAAATCCTTCACATTAGACATTGCTGTATGTCAGAGACTATATTAATCTATGGACAAGATTGCACTGCTCAGGACCAATTCCCTATTGTCTAGGCCCCAGGGCTTCTCAAATATTTACAGCATCAACAATTCATAAGTCATCCCATTGTGACACCTGTGACAATTACTCCTCTCACAATAACATAACTACTTAATCCACAAGGAACTATTCTCAAAGACTCTGCAAAACCGACTGCATCAAAACTGACTAAGGCTTCAGGGCTTCTTACTTCTTCACAGCATAAGTAAGTTACATTGCACACTCTGTGATAACTACTGTCACTCTCAAAGTTCATCTAACACATGAGACACCGTTTCAGGTTCAGTGACTTGAACTGAAGAGCTGGGCTGTATCACTAAAGTCAAATCAATATGACAATGGTTTTCAGGCTTCTCAGCTATTCACAGCTTAACAATTCACATTTAGATCCACTGTGACTAGTGTGGGTTTTGTGACAGTCATTGCCACTCTCAAAGAGTGGAACACTACTTCATGCCTGGTGATCCTGAGAAATGGATCTATCACTAATGGTCTATGTAAACTGACTAAGGCTTCAGGACATTTTAATTGTTTTTGATAAATATTTGACATGCTGACTCAATTTGAGTTCTATTATGATTTCTGCCATTTTCACAAAACCCTATCAACCACATAGCACACTACTCAAGACTCCATAATTCTGAGAGCCAAGCAGTATCACTCACAGTCAAACCAAACTAAAATTTCAAGATCTCTCACTTACTCCAGGCATAAATACTTCACATATACATGAATATATGTAGACTCATTGTAAGCTTTACGACAGTAAATGCCTCTCTCACAATAGCCTCTAAGAATCAAGCTGCTTCACTTATTGGCAAATCTTATTGACCATGGCCTCAGGATTTCTCAATTATTCACAACATAAACATTTCATATCTGGCCTCCTTCGAAGCTCAAGCTCTGTGACAGTTATTGCCACTCTTACAATCATTCCATCAACGAACTTGCTCCCATTTCAGCAATCTCATGCAATATTCAAATCTCACTCATCACGGCCTCACAGAATCTCAATTATTTACAAAACAGACATATGATATATGTAGCAAAGGTGATCAAATCTCCACTACTGATATCATATTCTTGTCAAAACTCTTTGGAGATGATTCCAATGCCAGGAAGTTTAACAACTAAGGCCTATCATTCAAGGTCAACTCAAACACTGCTGACCACGACTGATAAGTTAGTTTTCAGGACATATAAAGATAATCCCTGCTGATATCACAACTGTTGTGAAAACTCTATCCTCCTCTTGACAGATCGTTTCAGGCTCACGGAATCTGATGATGTGAAAGTTTTACCCATGATCAAACATTACTAAGATTGATCAGCTGGCTCTCTCAGGGCTTTGTGATTATTCACAACATAGACACTTCACATATAAAAACCAAGATAATCTCTGCCAGTGAATCATGATAGTTACTCCATGGTCACTAGGGAGATAATACTAGACTCAGGCAGTCTTATAACTGAGGTAAATCACTCATGGTCAAACTTAGATGACTAAGACCAGCAAGCTGGCTCTCAGGGCTTATGCCATTGTAACCTTCTATTTTTTCTACAGTCTTTAACTCAGTCTGGACTCATCGGAGTGCCTGCTGAAGAGTTGTGTGGATATCATACGATGTGTCTTGGGCAATTCAAACTAGGTGGTGTCCACCCATCTCCTTTTCAAGCAATTTCAAGTTTGCAAGTTTTCTTTTCTTTCAAGGGTTGCCAACAACAGCTGTCTTGACTGTTAATATCACTACTTCAAACTGATCCATCATCCAAAAGGACCATTACTCCAGACTCTCAGAGTTTGACAACTAGGCTGTATCACCCTTGATCAACTTTGATTAATCACTGCCTACATCTACAAAAATATCTTATGAGATACATTCCCAGTCCCACTTCAAACGATGTCAATCATGCACATGACATTATTTCCATGTTTTGTCCCTTCTTCTTATGGGTATGTGTGCACATATGTGTTTGTTTGTCTGGATGTATGCGTATCAGGGTGGATGTGTTGCTTGTCTAATTCAATCATCAAATTGTAAGTAAAAAAGCATGAATTTTTACTGATTTCACAAGACAAGTGAAATCTCGCTCATGGCAACATACTACAGTTGGTGAATTATTGAAATCATACTACTGATCATTCACTGTACAAATCTATGAATCAAACAACAGTCTAAGCTTTCAAAGGTTTCTGAGGGATTTGAACACCAGCATAAACTTCAATCAATGATCTACTGTTCTCACCACTCTCAATTCCCTGAGCAGTTATGCCGTACAAGAAATACCCATTCTTTTCATTCGCAAATGTAAACATTCTATCTCACTAATCTTGTGGTTGTTTAATTTCTAAATGGAATGGCAATGACCCGATTCTATAGCATAATTACTGCCATCCTTAGCTGCTGATGGGATCTGAACTGTCATTACTGTCAATTCCACACAAACAAAGAGAAATGGACCCACAGTATTAAGTGTCTTATTGATATCTGCAATACCAGGGAGTGAACTATCAGAAAAGTCAGTGTGATGTGCTCTTTATTCTACACCGTGAGGTTTTGTTTTTGGGACTTACAAACAGTAAGTGAAAAGTGATTTTGCATAAGTTTCAGACCACCTTGTTCTCTTTTTGATGACAACTTCAATTTACCAGGAAAAGAGCTCTGGACTAGTGCCTCTCTTTTAACTCTTCTCCTTTAAAAAGTGAAGGTCATGAAACAAAACATTTAATTAGTCCGAAGATCCAATGCACTTGATTTATCTGGAACTGATGACTGACTCTCTAGACTTGTTGACCAAATGCCCTAATAAAAATTGAAAGGATTTAAATGAGTGGCAAGTTAGAATCTAACTGGATCTTCATGGGATGTCATGATTTCATTCCAAATTTTCTTATAAAATTCACACCCTGGACACAAAACTCTGTCTATTCTCAGTACTTCGCTAGATAGTTATTTTTTGCATTTTTTAGTTTTTCTTTCAGCCAGTTAGTCTAATCATAGCTAGAGATTAAGTTTCCATGAATATCTCTTAAAACAGATCGTTATCTTTTTGTATCACTGGGTCTATGACTAGTTTTCAGGGCTTGTGTCTTTTAAACTGAGTAACATTTGCATAGAACTGCAACATTTATGGTCATGTTAAGCAGTACTGAATAACGGAAGAAAGTTTAGAAAAAAAAATGTATCATGTACACACCTTCTAAGAAATTGACTGTGTCATCAGACCTAAAAAATTTCAGCATCCATACCTAAAAAATTTCAGGCTGAAATATCTTTCTTAGTTGACCACATAACAAACTATAAATAAGTCATTCCATACTGAAACATTTCCTTTTTCACCCACAAGTCTTTACTTAGAGCAAACATAATACTATCAATTCAGGACAGAATATCTCACTCGAATTAATACAATGTATATTTACTATTTTGGCATACCAGTGTTTCCCTTTCTGACAAGTGGCTCTCACTCACTCCTGATATGCCTTACTGTTGTTATTGATGATGCTGTCACTTTATGTTATGTTCATCAATGATTCATTTATTACTGGATTCCACAGACAAAATTGGCATTGTTCATGAATTCTGTTGTGAGGATTGTCATGATGTGATATATTATTAATTCTAATTATTCTTTACCTGCAAAAGTGACACCACAAACTTAAAATTTATCATTTATGGACCATCCATCAGAAGCCTTTTCTTACCATGAAATCCTCACTACATGGACAAAGTCTCTCTGTGTTGAGAGATAAAAACTCAACATGTGAAATTTTAAAGGCCACATTATAATTTGAAAGGAAAAAAGCATAGAGTCCTGGATAAGATTTGAAATCTTTAAGGACAGCAACATTATATGGATTAAATTTCATGTGTAGCGTTGTTGGTTTAGCCAACACTATATTGCTAGTTTTATCCTTCTCTGAGAGCAATGAGAAAGAGCATGAGTCACAATTTTTTTGAAGTGTTAAACACGGATGCAGATTTTCAAGCAGGACCATACACCTCCTCAGCAGTAAACATCAAACAAACATGTCTCCAACCATTTATCTTATCAATTTATTTCTGCTATCCGTAAACAAATTTATGATAAATATTGGGTTGACCTCAGAATTGAAACCCATGTATACTCCCTTTCAGTGATGACTAATTAGCCATCCAAGTAATGAACTTAATTGTCATATGGCTAAATATGAAAAAAAATGGTAAAAAAGGGATTTATTTTAAACGCATTGGACTTCAGTCCATTTAAGATAATATCTACCTATCCCATTCTCAATTTTTTGGTTTCGCCAAGACAAAAAAAGAGGTAGAGGGTGTAGAAGGCAGGAAAAGAGACATTAATTACTGGATAAAAGAAAAGGAATTTAATATTTACCAGAGAAAAAGAAACTGGTTTTTGCCTCTTTTTTTTTTGCCTTCAAGAGTGCCATTTTCTCTATCTCCTGTCATCTTCAGTTTTTGTCTCATCATTATTTCTCTAACATTCTCCTTCTCTCTCATCTTTACTTTTCTATTCTCAGTGTCTTCTATTCCAGTTCGCTCTAACACTGTCCCTGTCACACACATACATGCACATGCATACACACACACAAACACACTACCTACTCACCACAAGCTGTTTGCTGAGACAGTGAGGATTGATGATATTGAAGGAGACCTCCTCCATCTGGAATGGCTCATATTGAAGCTCTGAGGAGAGCAGGCCTGGGAGAACACTGTTGTTCTTTCTCTTAATCTCTGCATACCTCATCACCCGCTCCTGGCGAATCTAGAATTGAACCCAAGCAGAGAAAACTATCTTGAATGGGGCTCTAAAGAAAAAATTATGCTACATTTGTCTTCAAATATAGTACCTCTTCATTATTTGCTTTTTCCTACTGTAGAGCTATGACATATTCACAAAGACTATCAAACAATGAAGTGACCTCATGATTCAGTCAGAAAAAACATCAAAGTGAGTCTTTCTCAAAATGCCATTGTTTCTTGTAATACTTAATTATCCAGTAAATACCTATGCAAATTTGAATAGATTATTCCTCTTCCTTTTTGTCTCTTACCATTCTATAAGAGGTAAACAGAAGCTAGGATCAGTTTTTCCGAACCTGCCAAATGTAATGCTGAGTCAAAATATGAGGGCAAGTGACCAACATACAGGTGTTGTTTGATTACCTGAGCATTGTCTACATCTCCCATTCTGTAGGCTGGCAACATGGCCAGGTGAGACACAGGGTACACAGTCTCCATGAACACTTGCCTGAACAGATCCTTCATAAACTCCTCGTCTCTCTACAAGCACACAGACCAAATACTTTCTTCTTAGACCAAGTCTTAACAAGGACAACAACACATATTTTGTTCATGCTGGTTAAAGACTGAACTTCACCTACTGATCTATCCCTTATTTAAATTAGCACTAATTATCACGGTTCTTATCAAGTCACTTTTCACAGTATAGGTCTGTGCTTTACATCACTATCAAAGCAAAGACACTGATTCTTTTCTTCAGAAAAACATTACAGATACCTAAACATGAAACTAAAGGAAAATTCCAGTCATCAAACTCTTACACCGTACTTAAACATCGTGGAAATACCTGTGTAATCCTTCCCTCTCTTGGTCCATCAAGATGTCCAGATATTTTCTAATAGAGATCATTACATTTTTAAAGCTATATAATCCTGTCTACATATACATTATATGTATTCCATATATTTATTAAAGTCGGACAAATACTTATTTACGATCTGTGGAATATTAAAAGTACACAATAAAAAAATATTGTACCGACAGAAAAGTTGTATGTACTTTTCTGGTTCTCACTGATTTGTTTTCTCAATTTTCTGTCTGTATTTCATTGTTTCCACTTTGATAGAAAAGTAAAATAAAAGGTCTGATCCATACAATCAGGTAAATAAATTGAGTTCTGAACTCTCAGGCCTACATTAACAAAATCTGATGAAAATAGCTTTTGATGAAATCAATTTCCAGATTCAGGTCAAGAACTAACTTCAGGCTCAAAGGCATACAATAAAAATTCAATAAGTTAATGACACTGTTTTTCAGGTTTTCTATCAGTGGGATAACGAAGAAAAATGACCTGGTTCTTCACCAATAAGTGCTTTTGTCCCAAGGGTAAATTAGATGGTGTTTATGATGATCAATACAACATCAACCTCAACATCTCCCTATTCTGCCGCCCTCTCACAAGGCATGTGGGACCTCACCGTGTTTAACCACAAGTAATTTTCCATTTGAGCAAATCTAAAATCTTTCCCAAAGAAATAATGTAACTCATGTAAAGAGAACACAGGTTATGGATGATTATGACAGCATCAACCAGGTTTTGCACATGTAAATGTACTTTAACCCAGCCAGCTATCTACACACATTCAGTAAATCTAAAAAAAAATCTTTTTTCAAGATATAATACAATCATAGTTAAGAGAACACAAATTATCTGAGGCTGCTTTTAAAGAATTGCGGAAAGACTAGATCTAGACAACAAGCAAATGGCAACAAGAATATTCATGATATGTAGGCTAAAAAAAAAATCAATCTCTCCATGGAATATCCTTTTTTTACAGATTCATAAATTACATTCAAACTTTCAGTGGTGTCATACTACAATCATGTTTCAATATTTACAAAAACATCTTCTCTTACTTTTTTGTTATTCTTTAAGGGAAGCTCAGAGCGCACATCACTGGTATAATAAGATTCGCATACTGACATTGTATAAAAAAACTTTGAGAATCTCAAGATAAGTTTGAATTCAGACAAACAAAATTATGAAAAAAATAATAATAATAATAAAAATAAACAATTAAAACTTTCTCCTTCTGATATGGCCAGTCACCTGCAAGCATGGAGCATGCCATGTTGTAATACATTACAAACAACAACAGCAAAAGTTGATATGTGGGCATGGATAAATAAATAATTAAAACTTTCCCTTGCAGGTACAGCCACAATTACCTGCATACATAAAGCACACAAAATAAAAATATGAACAACAAACAACAATGACAACAACGAGGATGGCAATGACAGCTAATATGTTGAAACTGCAGGGCCACATTGGCACAGCAGTAAGTGTCCATGATAATTGAAAGTTTTTTGAAGTGAGGAATCCATGACATCGATGTGGTCCTTTTGGAGTGGAGATTTCCTCCACTGCTGAACTCTAAGCTGAAATCCTCTTTTTTCATTTCACTTGTTATATTCTTGTTGTTATTTCAACTCAGTGTTTTAAATTAAAATATATTTCTGTTATGTTATATACTAAATTATAAATTCAACTGGGCTTGGCTGCGTTGGGATAAAACAAAGAGTAATAAATAGTAAATCAAAGAACAAACAAACATGCGAGAGAGCAAAGACATCGGTACGCCACAGGGAATGCATGTTACTTCAACTTCAAGAGGAGATGACTATATCAAGATCAAATTTCACTAAACACATTAACACATTCATATAGACATGAGCACATGTAAATAGACAGACACACACATACACATATGTACACAGAAATCTGTGAAAATAGGAAAAAAAGCAAGATCTGTTATGCAGCCAGTCGAGCAATAACGTTAAAACCGTCCCTAGTCTGACTAAATAATCTGTTCTCTTAAATGACCTCCCCCACTTTTTAAGTAGGCTGTTCGTTTGTTTGTTTATTTGTTCAATTTGAAGATAAAGGATTGCTTAAGATTTTATCTTACTTAAAATTAAATTAAAAATTGAAATCCAACGCTGCAAACTCATTCATGTAGATCTAGAAGGTTGCTGGGTTCAGCTAACTGAAAATTCGTGAGAGATAAAGAGACTCATGAGAATAAAAGGAAAATAATGAAAGAAAACAAATGTTAAAAAAAAAAAAAATGAGTGGATCAGGACTACAACTCATTCTCTTGATACAGGATATGTTTGATTTTTTCATTAATAAAGACCTTTTCTATGGAGCTGTCATCTGCAGATTTAGTTCCACATGTATAAATAATGTATGACTTCGGGCACAGATATATAATGAGAACATCCCAATGACAGCTGATATCTTTTTTTATATACCGTAAGACTTATGTAATTCTATGGTTTTTAGAAAACTTTTTTTTTCAGATTCAGTGTAAACTGTAAGTCATACAAAAGAATAGGAGAGCAAGAGGGAGAGTGAAAGAGAAAGGAAAGAACAAAGAGTGTGAGAGAGAGAGAAGAGGGAGAAACAAGAGAATATGGAGAGAAAAGTGAAGAGAGGAAACATGTGAGGAGAAGTTTATTTGGAGTTTGGAGGAACTTGGCCTGGCCCTAACTGAAATATCTACATCTTCTAGTGACAACAATGTATGACAGTAGTTTAGAGCTCTGTTAAATTTATACAATACTGGTTGCATCCAGGATATCCTGTTTTTGTGTGTGCATGTGTTGTTTGTTTATTCGTTGTTTTTTTTTGGTTTTTTTGTGTGGTTTTTTGGCCCATCCAAAATAGCTAGACATCACTATTCTCTCCTTACCCAAGATACCACTTTACGAGTGATTCACCCAAGCTGTGGATTTTCAAAGTTACAGGGGCAACACTCTGTTTGCATGCAAAAGAGTATGAGACATTTCACCCTTTTTTCCATGTCATAATCTTGCAGTAACATATAAAAATCGAGGTCATTATCTTTTCTGTAAAACATTACAGAAAAATCTGTGGGCAGGAGAAAAGCTCATGGCAGAGAAAAAGTTTATTTTACTACTAAAGTTGAAAATTTTGGCATCCCTTAAGTTACATTCCATACTCTCTTTGGAGCCTGATTAGAACCCAAATCACTGTATAGAGACTGATACTTTACATCTGACAACAGTATACTGTGATAAGGTAATGCTATGATGAAACTACATCCTCATCATGGAGTGCCTTGCAGAATGAGAGCAAACACTGGCAATCCATTCACAAATCTCTATATCTAACTCCCTGTTCCCGTAAAGCAAATCAGCTAGCCATACAAGTTAGTCTACATATTGCTTGCTATGGATACACAACACCATACCAAACCTTGATACCCTAATAAATTGTCTGATATGTAATTTCTGGTTCTAACAAAAGATGGTCAAAATCTGTTTGGAAATATTAGTTTTTTTTGGCACAAGCTACCAATATTGAATACTGATCCCTTAAAATAAATCCCCTAACTATCATTCTATTTAAAAATATTTTTTTTTAAACACGAAATCTGTTTTTTATCCTCATTTCTTTCTGAGTCAGAAATGCAACTTGGGACAATTAATCAGGCTTTCAAGAGATAATACATGCTATTAAACATGAAAACAGGACGATGCTTTCACCCTTTCCAAGTTATCTGTCATCACTCATCGACTCAAGAATCTGCTACTGCTATCATCAGTGCCTGTGCTTTTGTCCCTCAAAACATAACTTGTGGGGAAATTTGACAGTAAATTTATTAGAATTCCTTCCATCCCCTCCCCACTCTCCCCACCTCCAACCCGCACCTCAGCTACATGCAAAATGATACACGTGTGTGTGATAACATATGTGATAACGTTCCACTCACCCTATTCTAAGCAAACGCGAGAATAGTTATCTAACGTTTGTTTATAATGTATGTATGTATCTATGTATGTATGTATGTATGTATGTATGTATGTATGTATGTATGTATGTATGTATGTATGTATGTATGTGCGTGTATGTGTGTGTGTGTGTGTGTGTGTGTGTGTGTGTGTGTATGTATGTATGTATGTATGTATGTATGTATGTGTGTTTGTGTGTATGTATATTGTGAAATAGCGAATCAGCACAGCCATGACAAATTTGTTTCAGGTTCATTGATTTTTCTCCCTCTAGTGATTATGGTAATAAAGCCTGACTAAATATAAACGATTGATTATCTTATAACATGTCTGACACTGCCTGAATAACACTGTCTGACTAAAAATAAATTTTAAGATTTGAAAGTGTATGATTCTTGCTTAAAGGGGTAGTGCAACATCATTTTGTTGTGTCAATGTTCTTTTTGTTTTTGCCTCAGATGAAATGTTACGGTTATTGAAAACCCACTGATATACAAATTAGAAGCCGATGGTTTCTTAAATTTGAGATTTTAATAATTAAAGAGACGGGATCGTTCGGACCGCTCGGTTTCCCGTAACTGACCGTAGACCGGGCGTGACGTCATCTATTTC
>JBCEWB010068366.1:0-13358 GCA_039654565.1 Peronia peronii | reverse complement strand
TTTCCCCCTCAAATTCACCCAGAGAAAAATGACTAACGAAATAGAAAAAGTAAAATGAAATAAGATAAAAGAAAACATTTTTTTTTTAAATCATGAAAAAAAATTCAGGATGAGGGAAAAAAAAATCAGAATGTTTCGTTACTTATATTCTATATAACAATAGACAAAGCATTTTTCCCCTCTTTACATTGATTGTTTACATGTCTTGTATCCGACAAAGGGTGCGGTGGTGGCGATGATAGCTGGCTATGATTGTATTAAGCATTTTAAAGATAGTTGTGGCAGTGGTGTGATAGCATGATGTTAGTGTTGGTTTTACGACTAGTGCTAGAGACATGTAGTCTCTAACTGGGCTTTTGCTTCAAGAGGAAAAATACGTCAGCTTTAGTTTAGAATCCACTTGTAAATCCTCTGATCCGCCTTATGCCCCATTATGTCAGTGTAGAAGAATCTATGCTTCATGTCCACCTCATACACCGCAATGTAGTAAACAGAGTGTTTGTTGCTCTGCCATGCAAAGCTCATTATGCTGACATAACACCGTTTAGTCTGAGCGAATCCGCAAGCCTTGCTTGGAAAACAGAAAAATCGATATCCATGTCTATACAAAATCCTATTTATATGACTTTGTGGTCTTTCCAAGGGCGCCTCTTAACGATCATAATATGATATTTGGTCAATGATGTGTACCTGGACATTTACGCGTATGATTCGTATCGTATGTTTTTTTTTTTTTTAAGGGTTTTCAGTCTTTTTAAAAGTTAAGACTATCTCAGCTGTTGGCTTATGATTGCTTGCCAACAGAGACCTATGTAAAGTGGCACTTTTGTATTTAGGCGCATATATAAACGTATATTTAGACGTACCGTATAGATACCTGCGCATTTTTGGATATGTGTATCTGCATATGTAGCCATATAATATTGTCTATCTGCGTATTCAGGTGCATGTACACTTACTTTTATTTATATTTAGGTGTATTTTTGTCATGTATGTAGCCTTTGAATCCTGAGAAAGTAGGATTATCTCAGCTTTAAGTAGTGACAAGAATTTCTGTGGGTAGATATTTGGAATTTGGAAACTTTGCCCGGACAGTGGGGTCTCCGCCTACTCTTCATTCGATTTTCAACGCCAAGAGTTCTTTAATGTACGTAACACACACACGGGACTTCCGAAATGTTTTTGCCCATATCCGAGAGGTCTAGGCATGGCGCTTCCTTACCAAAGAAACCAGGTGATCGTTGATTGTTCACATTCCCCTGTAGGATTCGGATTTCGAAATTTTACGCCGAGGAGCAGACGCCTAATCTCACTGCCATGCCCCCTCCCCTTGCCCGGGCGTATGTATAATATGTGCATTTTAGACATACATGAATACGTAGGGTTATATCTGCATATTTTGGCAATGTTTACCGCACATTTAGACGTATGTTTACAACTATTTATTTAGGCGTATGTAGGCCGATGCCTGCAGATCTTGGTATGTCGGTGTATTTAGACATCTCATTGCGCGTATTAATTTAGGCTGTGCTTATAGTGCCTCTGAATAGGATATAGTTTTCACCAGTGACTACTGTCTGTTTACATGACTTGTTTTCCATAGGTGGTAAATTATAAATTGACCAGTGATTCATGTGGCCTGTCGGACAAAACCGAAATACATGGAATTACGTCATGAAGCTATAAATAGATCAAAACTACTTCGTCACAAGATGATCTTCTAACAAATAACGTCCCTAATTAAAAAAAAAGATAAAAAGACAAGATTAAAACCCGCATTCTGCTATGTTTAAAGAGTTGCTTTATCTGTTCAAATGACAAGATATGAGTATGAGTCCCTTGATATCAATTTAGAACAGGATGTATGATAACAATAGACACTGCAGACCACTTCTGAGTGATAATATTTTGTCATACTCAGGAAAGACAGTACTCTTTCGGCCCGTTCAATACAATACAAAACAAAACAAAAGGAGGGGAAGGGAAGAGAAAATGCGAATCTTAACAACGACAACTGCTCTAATGAAATAAACGGAGCACCAATAACAAGACACAGGGAAGGGACAGCTGAGATTTGCAAGAGAAATGAACGTCGATTGTCTCTCCTCAAATGAAATGAATTTATTCAAAGATGATGGTTGTAACCAGCTCTATCACTTTCCTTTGCCAAATACAAGGTCTTGAGCAAGCATAGTAAAGAAAAGTACGGTCTTTGGGATGACATGAAGTAAAGTGTTTTTATTTGGTCTTCTTTACACTGTATACACTTCTGTGACAGGCAAGGGAAGTAAAAGGGCTGGTCAAAACGATCTCCCATTAGAATATCATACCCTTGTTTCCTATTTAATGGGTCCTTGAGAGATATTAACCCTCTAAGTGTCAAGGGATTGATCTGATCAAAGACTCGCCCATCACGCTATGTTTCGGAATTCCTTGTCAAAGAAAATACTACAGTAATAACCCATCATATCATATCACTTTGAGGCAAACTTGTTCTGTCTCAAAGTTGAATGTAATAAACGTCATCATAGAAATCCTTGCACTCCAAGACAGCTGCTGTCATTTTTAGGGTTAAAATATATTGTTACAACTGAATTTGTCTCCATTTCATCGTCGATCAAATTTTTAGATTGGGGAAAGGAAGAGGGGGAGGGGGAAGAGGGGTGGGAAAAAGGGAGAATGGAAGAGCAACTTGTATTTTGTCAATTTGGAGGAACCATATTCACTGTCATCTTGCCTTATTCGATAAACAGTAAATAAATAAATACATAGATAAATAATTAAATGAGTAAAAAAATAGATTAAGAAGAGATAAGAAAGTTTAAAAGAAAAAAAAAGAGAAAAGGAAATAAATCGTGTGAGGAAAAGAAATGAATAGGAGAACTTGTTTTCAATATCATCGTTCTAAATTCAATGATGTTACCTCATAACAGAATTATTTTACTTCTCTATGAATTGACGTATAAAAAGATTTTTTAAAAAGTTACACCGTAGGAAGGGAAAGTTTCCCATCCGGATTGGGAACTTCTAGGGAGATTAAAATAGTGTCACTGGGTACAAAAGCAGCATCCGTCTTGTTTTTCAAAGCACGAGCCTTGCATCTATGCAACTATCCCTATTAAATATGCCGTTCTGATTGCATAAGATACATTATGAGATCGTTTCCTGTGGGGCTAAATTCGTTCTCTGAAGCCGCAACAGGATGAGGAGACCTCGTGATTTTTTTTCTCTTGACCTAATTGTATTCGAGACAGAGTCAGTACGCAATAAGTTTCCTAAAAAAGTCTTTGTCTAGATTGGTGCCAGCCAGCTGTATCAGCTGAGGAAGTCACGCGCTTTTTGACTCACTGCATTTAGTTGAACCCATTCGCTCCTGCTCTCCTTCTCCTTCCTTCCTTCCTTCCTTCCTTCCCCTCTTCCCAGTGTATGTTCTGTAATAATCACAGAGACGGCATGTAGAGAGGATAGAAAAGAAGTTTAAGCAAGAAAAGGAACAGATACTAACAGTTTCTTTTATGGAATAAATTGTATTTCTTAAACTGGCAATGTCAACCCTTTAATGTTCATGTTAAACTCAGTTTTAACACATATACCCGCTATGTCCTGTAATATTTATATGCACGTCGTGCACCGGTAGACCAATATCAAAGAGAAAATTATGACGTATCATTTTCAATCTTATAATTTTTATAAGTTCAAATTCAAACTAATAATAACTTACAACAATATGTCATTTAATTTTGTTCTTGGCCGAGTAATGGTGACCAGATATCGATACAAGCTAGGAGTCAATCAACTGATTTTTACTCTATTTTGGAGAAATTTACTGTCAACGAGGAAATTTATCTTGGAAATCGATTTCCATAATATATTCTTTATGAATGGTCACAAAAGGGACGTTTATCGAGGAAGAATAGTCAGTTTTATCGGCAGAAAACAGCAGTACGACTCACCGTCACTCTGCATTCTGCAATTCAGAGTCTATTTCTTTATTCTATAACCTAAGGAAATTTGCTATCTAGACGTAAATTTATCCCATAAATGAAATTAATGGTTTCATGTAAGGGTGAACAGAAAAAGATACTCGTCGAGACAGAATTACACAATGGAAACTGCCACCATCTATGAAGAACTTTCTACAATCCAGAGCTTGTCAACCTCTACAAAGTGGCAATTTTTACTATCTAGAAGTGAATTCACCCAAGATTTAGCGAGCGTATATAAAAAAAAAAAATTAAAAAATACAGAATACGTTAATCAGGGAAAAACAGAGAACAGCAATGTGCCTCACGATCAGCCTAATTTCTACACTACAAAACATATCCCTTTACTATCTCAGTTAGCAAAATTTATTATCTACAAATAAATTTATTATAGGTTTGGAACCCATATTTTCCTGTGAGAATGGACACAGAATGATGTTCGTCGAGCAAGAATCTCAGAACAGAGGCTGTTATCAACAAAAGGCACCAATGTTACTTATGGATCACCCTACATTCTACAATTCAGAGCCAGTCAATTTATCATCGACCAGATATTCCCTCAGAACTGCGAGTGGTTAGGTCTTAGCAGTTTATCTGGTTTCAATTTTGGAGTTTACGGCGCATTTTTTTTTGGGGGGGGGGGGGGGGGGGTAACCTTGCGAGTAATGATATGAAGTGGTCTAGCCGATGTACCTCCTCGTCCAGCAGGAACCGAACCAGGCTGCGGGTCGCCAAGGCATTCTCTCTGGTCGAGTGAAGAACAAACTCCATTAATGTTATCTGTTTATCATCTAACTTGGCAATAATTGCATTATCTAGAGGCAAATTAATGTATCTTGGATTCGAAATCCAAAATTTATTTTGAGATTGAACACAGAAAAATGCGTTTGTCGAGGGGGGAATTACAAAACAAGGGCTGCCATAGAAGAAAACTAGGAAAGCAGATATGGTCGCTTTATATTTACTTTCTATCATCCAGAACCACTAAATTTATCCTCTAAATTAGATAAATTTACTATCTAGAAGTCAAATTATCTTAGACTATGAATCCGGGGCCTGGAAAAGGCGTTCATCGAGACAGAATTACAAAAGGACACTATCATCCTTTGATATTAACAATGCCACAAACGGCTGTCCTACTTTTTGTAATTAACCCTGAATCATTTAAAATTGGCAAACTTGACTATCTCGGAGCAAATTTAGCTCAGGTTCGAAGCCAGGCTTTACTTTGAGAATGGATGATATGAGGAACACATACGGATTCGAGATTACCATGGTTTAAAATTAACAATGCGACTCACAACTGCCCCACATTTTATACCATGGTGAACTCAATACCTCGATCTTTATCAAGTTTTTTTTCCCCCACGGCCTACGTTCCATGGACAATCTTGTTATATCAGCGGCAATCGGCGACACACTCGGCTCATCCTATACCAAGTCTACAATTATTCAATTATTATTGTGTTTGGGTCTCTGTGTCTCCGGCAAACAAAATAATCTTGTCTAGCATCTCGTAACTATCTGAGCTGTTCTCAGAGACTGCTAGTGCTACATTTCCTATACTCTGTGTGTGTGGAACGGGAGAGGGAGTGGGGAGGGGGTTAAGGTGAGGTATTTTTAGAGAAGAGACGGTACGTGTGAGGAGGGAGATATATTGTAAAGCTTTTATTTTTTTTTATATTCTCTCTCTTTCTCTCTCTCTCTCTCTCTGTCTCTCTATAATTATTTGTGTGTGTGTGGGGAGGTGATTATAACTTGTTTTTACTATTTGTAGTCTGACCTGCACCAGGAAACACCATATTCTTTACTCTCTCTTTTTTTTGGGGGGGGGGGGGTAGGGGGTAGGAGTTCTATCTCTCTCTCTTTTTTTATTTTTGGAGTAGGAGTTCTCTCTCTCTCTCTTTTTTTTTTTTTTGGAAGGGGGAGAGGGTAAAGGGGGGAAGGGGATCCTTCTGTGAGATTTTTTTTTAACCTTTTTGTCCTCTGTTATTGTTGGTTTTATCTTTATTGTTTGTCCCTATGAATGTCCTGTCCGTTTGTGAATGTGTTATGTGCATGAGAGTAGTGGCTGACAAAAAAGACGCAGGGTTATGTGTTTGCTTACTGAAGAATATAAATGTAAGTCAATTTAACCCGGTAAAATGCACAGCCCGTGTTTATGCACAATGTGAATATCTATTTGACGTGCGACGGTAGTAAATGTCGCCCAAACTTATGAATGCTATTTCTTTGATTAACATGGCTCACGCAGTTCCTCTTCATCTTCTCTTTATCTCTCTCCGTCTCTCTCTGTCTCTCTCTCTATCTCTCTGTCTCTCTCTATCTTTGTCTCTGTTTCTGTCTGTCTGTCTGTCTGTCTGTCTCTCTCTCTCTCTGTCTCTCTCTCTATCTCTCTGTCTCTCTCTCTCTCTCTCTCTGTCTCTCTCTATCTATCTCTGTCTCTGTTTCTGTCTGTCTGTCTGTCTGTCTGTCTGTCTGTCTGTCTGTCTGTCTGTCTGTCTGTCTGTCTCTCTCTCTCTCTCTCTCTCTCTCTCTCTCTCTCTCTCACCGCCATGTCCAGTAAGCTCTCAGCAAAATGAATTGTTCCTCCACTGTTTAGGAGAAATTTTCTAATGGAAAATTGGCGTGGAAGACAGGAACATAAACTTCCAAGATACACATATGAGAAGTGCATTGGAGAACGGAAATATATTGACAAATTAAGAATTAAGAAAGACCCTAATCTTTGAAGGCTCACGGATTCAAGTAAGTACTTACAACTGAAAATGCTCCTATCATGTGAGCATGTTGGATTTTCGAAAAGATACGTTTATAGGAGAACGAAAGAGGTGGAAGTATTCTAGAGGAAGAGAAACTGACAACGACCAAATGTAATTGTGACCATGCCCATTCTTCTCTGGGCTCCTCGTATATGATTTAGGGATATTACGACAGATTTATAAGCACCTGAAGGGTTAATCTTAGATGTTGGAAATTGAAAAGAATTTATAAAAGGTTCATTGTACGTTCCACAAACAGCTATAAATTAGGAATAACACACCCGCTTGTCCTTTCCTTTAAAGATATACACCCATTCTATTCTTCCATACAGAAAATTCAGAAGTATTCATTTTTACCAGCTATAAAGATGATAACCCCAGAGAATCAGATAGTTCATTACCATGTGACAGTTTAATACCATGGAACCTACCATACATTGATTGTATAAGGATTACATTATTTCCCCAGGCTACCTTCCTCGCCAAATGTCTGGTGTCACTCAGTGCATGTGCGCTGTGTGGGTGAGCAGCAAATCAAAGCACTGCGTGTGAATGTGTGCATTATGTTAACGCCATAGTATGTAAACAACAATTAAGCAAGCACGATATCATCACACCGTGGCCAGAATCAGAGTGATTGTATAGTTGTTGTTGTTGTTGTTGTCGTTGTGTGTTGTGTGTTCAGACAGATCCTTAACTTGCAGGAGTATAAAAGCCCACATGCAGGACATTCCGGTGTCCCATAAATGGATTCTTGTCGTAAGTCGAGAACTACATGTACAGAAACTATCTACACTACACTGGGAATCTGTTGCTAATGGGAACCCGATATTTCAACTTCTCTCTCCTCATCCCCCTTTCTGTCTTTCAGAACAACAACGCATTATCCAGTTGTCTCGCAATACCTATAAAATCGGTGACCTTAGTCAACTCCTGAAAGCCACTGATTACTTGTGGAATCGGCAACCACAAGCGATAGGGAAATTTTCGTGGAACAAAAGCTGCATGAGCCTAAGCCTTCAGAATAAGACTAATGATTGCTCATACTTCTAGCAAACTTTGCTTGAATGTGTGCGTGTGGAAGTTTGGATGGGGCAGATATGGGAAATTCCGCATTATATGCTTTTTATGAACGACTCAATCAAAAATAAAAATAAATGAAGCAAAACCCAACAAACAATTAAATGGCTTAGAGAAAAATAATTTAAACAAAGTTGACTTTGTGAAACAAATCTCATTGAGAGAAAATAAATAGTAAAATAATAATTGCCTTCTTTATTTGCGATCAAGGGAACTCCCTGAATAAGAAATCTCTACTCAGTTTATATTCCTGGGAGATTCCCTTTGATCTCTATGTTTTCTCAGCTAAAAACAAAACATTTAAAATCCCGGCCGTGTTTCGATGCTTTCTATTTAACTTTGATATTTACTTGCATATCTTTATACTAATAGACTTAAACTTATATAAACTGTCATCACAGAAGAAAATAGCCTAATGGTACAAATAGCGCTTATTGGCACTCAGATTAAACTTCAATTTTAGGTTAACCTAATGTGCTCGGAGTTTGATAAAACGCTATTTTCATCACAACTTAATTATTTCCCAATCTTTGAAAATTTATAACTCCCACAATATGAAAGGACGATGTATTGCATTATTCGGCCTTAAAAAAAAATGTATTTTGGTCACTGTGTTGAAAAAGAGGTCGCAAAACTTAGTCGTGATTTTTCTCCAAACAGCGTTTTTACTGAAAAAACGTTCGTTAAAATACGCGCATATAATACAATATATATTTTATTAGGATTTTACTAGGCCTATGTATATAAATATATATGTAGCTTTTGATCCCAAGAAAGTAGAATATCTCAGCTTTACGTGCCTGCCCAGTTTGGTGAGAAAAAACTTTTATGGGTTCAAATTTGGAATTTGGAAACTGCGCAGACAAGATCGTCTCATACTCTACATCCGAATTTGAATTAGCAAGGGTTATTTAACGTGTGTAACGTACACATGGAATCTCCGAAATATCTTCCAGAAGGCTAGGCGGCGGGCTTCCCTACCATTGAAACCAGAGGAACATTGAGTCATTAAAAAAAAAGGAAAAGAAAATGCAGGATCTAATCTTCGAATCGTACCTAGCCCCGGTAAGACTCGAATTTTGAACTCTTGACGTAGGTGTTTCTCTGAGGAGCAGACGCCCTAACCCTGCGACCACGGCGACCCTTGGAATATAGTTGTGCTTGTCAAAGAACTAAATGACCCTAAAGATGATAGAGACCACATTGGCATGGTACCATAATACATGAACATGGTAGTTGTGGTTACATCGTTTTCATAGAGCTCACTCTCCTTCCAGATGCCAAAGGTCATCCAGCCCACAAGCGGTGGTGAGTGCCAAGTTCTGGGTCTGTGTACATGCAGTGATTGCATGACTGATAATGGATGTCAACAACACCTGATGCTATCACACTGTAATGGGGGATTGTTTTTGACCAATAGTTATTTCCTTTTGCTAGGCACAAGGGGTGTTAAACAAGCAGCATAGATAGGGAATAAATGACCTTTACACTGTTTGTTTGAAATGTATATTATAAAAAAAAAATACAAAGAAATTCATTGTATAAGGAAACTGCTTTCTTCATATATATTATTTATAATCAGTTTTACAAATGGCAAGAAGAGAAGTCAGTTGTTCCTTCTTTACGCTGTTTCTTCAACAATCCTTGTGTCTGGTAAAGGAAGAAATAGCGCTGGTCAAAAACAATCTCCATTCAGGATTTGAATATCTGTTCTTTTTCAAATAAACCACCGAAATTCTCTGCCTAGAGAATTGTACGTGTCCACTGTTATCAAAATCTGAAGGAAAAGAAAAACATGCTTTGAGTCCGACAGTCAGGTCGATGTTCTGAAATTCAGACAATACAAAAACTCAGACAAGAAAAAATGTATACAGGATGCGTTTCCTGTTATTAGTTATGGTCTTTGAGAAAGCGTTTGTGTTTGTGTGTGTGCGTTGGTGTGTGTGTGTGTGAGTGTGTGTCAGTGTGTGAGTTATTTCTTTTTAAAGATAATTTCGACAAAAATAATCGTTCTTTCTTTTTTTTTTTTTTGCTTTTCTGTTGTTGTTTTTTTTCTTTTCTAAGGGGAAAAGAGGAGAGCAACAATCTTGTCAATTTTATAGCCTATGAATACCGTAATCGGATATTTTATTTGCTCATGAGGAAATGTCTTGTGGCCATCTTATTTAAATGGGTTCCTTACTGCAGTTGTTGTTGTTGTTGCTTGTATTTATATTTCACTTTGTGTTATCGATATCTTTGCAAGATTCGCTGGGCCCACAGTCATCATGCTTGTGGCTCTACACAATCCTTTTTGGATGTATAAACAAACCAGTTCGTGACTGTTTTATCCTCTCTATTTTTCTTCCCTTCCTTCAAACTCTTTTATATTCTCATTCTTCAGAAGCCCTGTCAAGCCTCTCCCTCCTTCCCTCCCTCCTTCAAATCCCAACCACTGTCAAACTGTCAGCACTATGTCAGCAGATTAGAGAAAACGTGTACATTCCCAAACAAGGGGAATGCACTCCCCGAAGTATGCGAGTGCATTAAACTGATTTCCCTTGATCAAAACAACTCTCTGAAAGTGTATCTGGTTAGAAGTGTGCTCGGCAAGACTGTGACAATACAAAATATTATGAATCATAATTAAACTGTTATTGCTGTTTTCCTGTTTCATTTGTTTGTTTCTTCGCATGTTTTTTCTTCTCATTTGTAACTATTTCAGTTCGTCTTGGCAGCAACTCTGCTCTGAAAGCTTTCGCTATTTGTCCTGATCAAGGCATTGGAATGGGCAATAAAATAAACGAGAAATTTTTGTATCTAGCACTTACTGAAGAAAACTGCTTCAAGCGATTTGATATAAATGTGATAAATTTGCCTAGCCTCAGAAAGCGAAGGTAGAATTTGGTAAAGTACGCAACTTTAGCGATCTTCTGAGAGCAAAACAGCTAATTAAGACTTGTTTTATGTGTCCTCTGCATAGTTTGTAACTTGTGACTCAACCTTTGAGCACCGGAAATGACTGATTGTGTCACTGGCTAATCCTTGTCGTGGGCGGAGAAAGAGAGAAGGCTTATGATAGACTACCGTAGGCGGAGAAAGAGAGAAGGCTTATGATAGACTACACGTAGGAGTGGTCTCCATTGTAATGAGGCTCTTTTAGGGCACAAAGCCAGGATTGAAACTGGATATTGTGCAATCATACACACCGTTGCTGACAACGAGCTCGACATGACGTGTTTCAACAATCTGTGGTTACTGGAGCTTATAATTTCACTCACTTAGAAATCTATTCCTGAAACACCCACATACTAATAACACATGCTCGCGACATATTTTAGAAATGTCGTGAATTCCAAACAATAGACAACTAATACAATATATTCTTATGAACAGACAACCTATAATTGAATGGGTTACATTGTAATTAGGTTGAAATTAAACATATGCTAATTGTAGTAGGTGTCAATTTTCAAACGTATTTGGTTATTCTTCATGGCGACAAAACAACATACGCTCGGTGCATAACGATGAAAGTCATAACACGCCTCAATTATTTAATACACAATACTATTGTTATACAGGGTGGTGAACCGTAGGTTGACAGTTATCATTAAAATATCTATTTCATTTTATGCCAACACAAAAAGATTTAAATTGTTACATAAGACAATGTTAGTCTCAATGCTATTGTTATGTGGCCACCAGCTGTTGACTGCCATCGATTCATGCGACCATGTGCATTCTCAAAACAAGCTTTAAATGAATATAACATGTTTTGATGGCAACTGCCAACCTATTTTTGCATCACCTGTATTTTTTGAGGTAACTGCACCCCTTACTACTCAATATGATAATTGATATATGCAAGCACATTTCGCTGATAAATAGCTGAGAACTTTAATTGTGTTTTGTTTTGATTTTTAATGGGAAAATATTCAGGGTGTGCATAGATATTACCTGTTACAGCAGCCGATAGCTACTAGTACAAGTACTTGCTATGTCAGAAACTGAAAACACCCACTCAAACATGCGCATATTCACTACATGTGATAAAAAAAAAAGTCTTGAATCTCAAAATAAAAACCGTCAACCGACAGCTTACTTAATACATTCACATGTATACGAGCAACCAATATGCAGAATTAAATACTTGTAGGTTGAAATTGAAGAACATATTTATCGGGAGCATCAAATTGCCGAACTTATTTGGGTCTTCTTCAAGACAACAAAGCAACACATGCCTAGTTCAAAGATAGTAGAAAAGTTATTCTACAATCTTTGGCCAAGTATGATTTACAAAGACTGTGTATTATTACAAATGTGCCGACTTGTCTCGGTTAAAACAGCTGGAGAACTTTCATATTTTTGTTGCTGCTGTTGTTATTGTCGTCGTCTTTGCTGCTGTTGACAATATGCAGACAATGAAGACATAATATCGCTTGTTATGTTCAACAGCCGCACCTGCTAAATGCTTGCAATTTTGCAGACTTACGAAAATAGTCGTTCAAATAGCCATATGCTCACAACGCCTGCTCAGATTATGAATTTATAGAGGTGTATCGAATTCCAAAGTAAAGATTGTTTTAATATGAAAAAAAAAAAGAATTAAATATGCAGGTTTACAGAAGTAGATCTGTTGAAACTGGAAGAATATAATTCATCGGGAGCGCCATTTTTTCAAACCTGTGTTGTTCTACCTCGGGGCACCAAAGCAGTACATCCACACGCTTATGTTACAATTACGATGATAGTAATAGAGCATAAAAATATGCCAAGTTTATCATATAATACTCTATCTCATAGACTCTATCTCCATCCCCACCTTGACCTACCATGCCAGACATGGACCCTGACCAAAAGTCTGGAACGCAAGATAACCACTGGCGAGATGCGATATCTCACGAGAGCCGTCAACAAGACCGGACGGGACACGATCAGAAACACCAGGATCAGAGAAATGGTGGGTGCAACACCTGTCTTCAATTACATTCAGAAGCAAATAATTAAGTGGTTTGGACATCATTCTGACACTCATGGCACCTCACCAGCTGGCCAGTAAAGCGTCCAACAAAAGGATATCAAGGTAAAAGGCCAGAAGAAGACCAAGGAAGACAGGGATCGAAAGTGTGAAAGAAGCCCTGAAGACCCACAACACCCCACCTAGCCAGGCCGTCCAGCTTGCCAACGACCGAAAGCTCTTTCTCAACTCGACGCCCTAGACGGTACAAGAGGACGGACAAAGTAAAGTAAAGTAAGTATCATATGATATTTCGATACTTAAGCAGAAGAGTGCATTACTACATTACATCGCCATCCTCGCCCAGGTGTCACTGTAAAACTTTTTCATGTAAAAATATGGCAAAACATTGGCATCCAAAAATGTCAAAGTTGTGCTGTACAACTACAGCAAGAAAAAAAAACTTGTCTCGTTGAAAAAAGATTTGTAGACTGTGATGTCAAAATGCGATAAAAAATTCTCTCTCTCTCTCTCTCTCTCTCTCTCTCACACACACACACACACACACACACACACACACACACACACACACAC
>JBCEWB010068345.1:0-13360 GCA_039654565.1 Peronia peronii | reverse complement strand
AGTGAGATTGCATGATACATGACCATTATATCCTATATATTTATTACTGTTTGTGCGTGTGAGTGAGATTGCATGATCATGACCATTATATCCTATGACATTACTGTTTGTGCGTGTGAGTAAGATTGCATGATACATGACCATTATATCCTGTTTGTGCGTGTGAGTAAGATTGCATGATACATAATCATTATATCCTATGACATTACTGTTTGTGCGTGTGAGTAAGATTGCATGATACATGACCATTATATCCTATGACATTACTGTTTGTGCGTGTGAGTGAGATTGCATGATCATGACCATTATGTCCTGTGACATTACTGTTTGTGCGTGTGAGTGAGATTGCATGATCATGACCATTATATCCTGTGACATTACTGTTTGTGTGCGTGAGTAAGATTGCATGATACATGACCATTATATCCTGTGACATTACTGTTTGTGCGGGTGAGTGAGATTGCATGATACATGACCACTATATCCTGTGACATTACTGTTTGTGCGCGTGAGTAAGATTGCATGATACATGACCACTATATCCTGTGACATTACTGTTTGTGCGTGTGAGTGAGATTGCATCATGATACATGACCATTATATCCTGTGACATTACTGTTTGTGCGTGTGAGTGAGATTGCATCATGATACATGACCATTATATCAGATCAACTATGACAGGGATTTCTCGTGCGGACAAATAAAATTTACCTTATCTATACTATAAATCTGCAACAAAACCTACAATAGGATTATGGACTCGAAAACTGCTGAATGGATCCATACGAAATTTGGTGCACAACATTGTTGCATATGGATCTGTGTTTCTATGCACATAAACCCGAAAAAAAAGCTTATTATTTTTGACGTTATTCTAAAAATACGATAATAATTGAATAGGAAATTCGCGAGGGCGCTTGATCCGAATTGTACGCCCGATAGTACAATGCGTTCAATACACGTTTTCTTTGAGTAACATTCAGTTGAATCAACCAAAATATCAACATCGAGGTGCGCACGCTTGCCATACACTTTAAGTCGCAGGGCTATATGTCCCACGAAGGCCGTGGGTTCTCATTTAGTCTATACTATAAATCTGCAACAAAACCCATAATAGGCTTATGACTCGATAACTGCTGAACGTATCCATATAATATTTGGCACACAACATTGTTACATAAAGATCTGTCTTCCTACTTATATAAAGCCGAAAAAGACTTGCAAAGTTTGATGTTATCCTAAAAAGGCGAGGATAATTGAAAAATAAACTCGCGAGAGTGTTTGGTCCCAATTGTACGTTCGATAGTATGACACGTTCAAAGCACCAAACACGTTTTCTTTGAGTAACATTCGGTTTAATCACCCAAAATACCAACAACAAGGTGCGCACGTCTGCCACACACTTTAAGTCATAGGGCAGTATCGGTTTGATCTATACTTGAAAAATCTCCCACAAAGGCCGTGGGTTCTCTTTTAGTCTCACAGGAGCCATCCTGAAACAGAAAAGGCCCTTACTCAGGTTTTTTCCCCTTTTGTAGTGTTGGTGTTGGTAGTCGATAGCCCCGAAAGTTAGTGGCTTTGCTACTGTATTTCAGTGAGGAGGGAAGCGAAAAACTGGGCAGACTCAGGAAAGGCTGTACCGGTAAGATCCAAAAATTGGCTAGGGAAACATTCGCAGAGAGCCAACCTTTAGCCCGCAACAGCGACGATCGGATAAAACTAGTGCACATATCATTGTCAGGAAGCAGACAATGTACACAAGACGGAGTTATGGTTCAGAATATTATTACTAAAGAGTAATAAAATGATCATAGTAGCAATAGATACTTATTGATAAATCAGCAAGTACTGAAAATCTTGGTTTTTCTGCACAGGAGATGACTTTGTAACGTAAAGGAATCATGACAATGTAGACAATGTAGAGAGAATGGACTTTTTTTTTTTTTTAACCCAAGTAGTGTCAAAGACCGATCTGGCAAAGTGTCCATATCGTACTTCGCACTTGAATCCCTTTGTAAATGACAAACACTACATTAATAAACAAATGCATTCATTCTACACTGACAATCCAACGTTTTCTGCTGACATTTTTAGTTTTAGGGTTTATTTTCAGTGATTTCTTTGACCGCAGGTGAGAGAGTTTCTGCATTTCGTAATTTCATTGTCTGCATGAGAAGTGTTTCATATGTCTCTATGACCTTGAACGCAGAGGAAGTAATTTTCGCATTTCGTGATTTTCTTGTATGCCGGAATGAAAGTTTTGGTATTCTGTAATTTCCTTGACTGCAAACAGAGGAAATACTTTCAACTGCCCCCGGGCTCGCAAGAAACGTAACTGGATAAAGTGCAGGGATGGGTAAGTAACAATCAACTGTAATATTATGTGTGTTGTTGTTGTTGTAGTTGTTGTTGTTGTTACTGTTGTTGTTTTGAAACTGCTTTTCTATTACCATGTTTTCTATACCAAAATCAGGCTTGCACAGTTTTGTTCAGAGAATTGAGTTTACATCTCCACTAGAATAAAGCACCCGGTATCAGCAAGAGGTTTGAATTCCATGGTTTCAAGCTTTATAGGCCTGTGCTGAGGTTTTGAGATTTAACCAAAGTTGCCATTCTTCTGCTTTTTAGCGGATTTTCCCATCGGGCAGGTATGCTAAAATGTCATCATTTTATGAAAAATAAAAAGTTCAAATTGATTCTTTTTCTCAGCTTCAAGGGAGGCAGGAAGAAGGGGCGATATGGGGGGGGGGGGGGGGATTGAATCCTGACCCGTATGACTTCTTCTTTTTGAGAACTCTTGGAATGACATCTCTGTTTAACTAACAATCTGTCATAATAATTGTATTTTATTTATTTATGACCCACTCCGACTGAACAGATACTGATGTATGGAAAAAAATATAAAAAAATTGATCTTTTATTTATAGAACCCCTTCCCTCTCATTTCATGTTAAAAAATTTGATTTGACAGTGTATTGGCTTCATTTCAAGACAAGTGGGGTATATTGCCACCACATTGTATGCTATTGGGAAAGCTGGTGTTATAATACTGAGATAGGCATAAAATACCATTTGGGGGCGGGGGGGGGGGGAGTGGCGGAGTGATGTATTAAATATATGATAATTATTGTGATTCCCCCATCCTCCACCTGACAATTTATTGGCTACTATGTTAATATCCATGCTGTACATGTATGTAATGTAGTGGCTTACATAAAGTAGTCTTTTTCTCCATCCCAACATCCCTCCTCCCCCTCCCCCCCTCCCACCCACCCACCCACCCACCTCATTATCAATTATCACCATCACTACTAAACAATGTATAGCTTATTTGTAGCCTTTTTGAGCACTTCCTTTACTTCCGTAAATGTATATCTTATAAACAATAATTCATATACATTACTATAGGCTCCTAATAGTCTATCTAAATGCTTCCTATTCTGGGGAGTAATTCACACATAGTTTGAGTGACTGAGTCATTGACCAAAACGAACTCTTGACACTTGGAATGTTAAACCCATATCCCACTGTTCTCCCCCACAGAGGTCAGTGCCATAAGGGAGAATGCAAAGGCTACTGTGAAATTAAATCGATCAAGAAACGGCTCAAGCTCAAGCCGTGCATGTGCCGTTCAAACGGTAGGTGTGATAAGAAGTAGTAAGATCACGGAGGGAGGGCAGTGGCGTTGATTGGGGGGGGGGGGGGGGTGGTGGAGAAATCCCCTTCAAAAGGTAGGTGTGATAAGTGGTGGTGAGATTGAGGAGGGAGGGCGCTGGTGGGGGAATATGTCCTGTCTCCGTCCCTGGATGCTATCATTGATATGATAAGGCAAACCGTAACATTTAAATTGAAGGCCCTAGAATAAAAATTATTCAGTTTTATTCTAAGGAGATTTTAGTTCGAAATAAGAAAATTTTTATTTCTTGATGGCATGTTTTTTTCTTTTCTTTTTTTTTTCCCCGAGGCCATATGCCTCTTTGGTTACAATCCAATTGCACTTTAAATTTCGACTGTTAATTTCTCACAGATCTATTTTTTTTTTTTCATTCGGGTTTCTCGACCTATCTAACCTTCAGAATATGTGAATAGTGATTTAGGTACTTTTCTTTCCCAGGGATGTCGCAACGACTGCTAGATCTTGAAATATGTTTTATGAAGCCATTTCACTATGTAGATAGACTACTACAAAAAATAAAGAAAAGTAAATAAAAACAAAGGTGTGTGTGGGGAGGGGGGGTGTAGAATGGCCATGTTTTTTCCTGTTATGGGACCTACTTAATTATCCTCCTTTTATCAGCCAAGAGGTGCTCCTCTTGTTAGAGTATCAATAATGAGATCAGTGTGTCACATTTATGTTCATCAAGTGCGTAGGTCCTCTGAAGAGATTTATTTACCATTATTATGTCCCTCTCCGTGTCCATATCGTGGGATGTTGTATTTCTGATGTCTGAAACTGTATATGATAATGTTTGTGGCTGATTATGCACATGTCTTAACAACAGTAAATAGTACATTATCTGTATCACTGTCTGGAATGATCTGAGTGCAATAAATTGACTTAACTGGTCCGCTATGAGTCGTGTTTACTTCATGCTCGGTAAATGCTGATTCATAAGATAAGTGACACAACATACCCGAATAGTCCACACTGGTCACTTAATCAGAGTAAATCAAATATTTCAGCTCCACAATGGCATACCCCAGGGACACAACACTGGTGTCTGACAGCTTCTTTGAAGGCAAAACTTTCGACAGTCGGGAAGAATTTCACACTCCATTTGAAGGATTAGGATTCGATTGAAATTCGACATTCTTGAAAGAATAAATCTCTTTTAGCATTTGTTTTCGGTCAGATAGCTAGCCTACCTGCTCTAATTATTGTTTTACAGTCCAGAAAAAATTGCAAGGCACCATGTCCTACCAAAAATCACTTGCAAGGTAGACCAAAGAAACCCTCCGCTTAGGTCGACCAAGAATTTGTTGGATGGACAACAGGAAGGAATGGACCGGTTTACCCCGTCACAATCTTTGCTGAAGATGAAGAAATGTTTAGGACATCTAGCTGCCAGTTCTTCTGTCCTGGTTCTCTGAAGATCATCAGGTCATGGAATAACATGGTATAAATGTCAATACAGCCCAGAAATGACAAAAGGATGCTGTCACACAAATTCAGATCCCTCGGACCACGCGTTCACTTTTCTCATTAAAATAACAATATCATCCAAGGCTTAACCAAGGATAAAACTTTTACAGAAATAGGCAATTTAGTTAGTAGATCTAGTTAGTAATTCACAAAACAATGAAGGATAAGAAGAAGGCAAGGCTGGTCTAGAAAAAAGATGAACTTGCAAAATCAAAGAGTGGACAGGTCTCAGTTTGGGAGAGTCACAGAGGACAGCTGGGGACTGTGACCAGAATTGTGGACGTGATCAGTCTGTGAATGTCTCAACCATACATGGTCACAGGAAGGAGGGAAGAATATGTTTGTAATACCGAGTAGTATATAATGGGGGTTCTGGCTCACTTTTTGGCAGTTGATTTGGGAGCCTTTGTACCTTAAAAAAATGGCTTCCAGCTTATTCTTTTTTACCCTGTCGTTTAATGGGGGGTTCTGGCTCACTTTTTGTGGAGGCTCCCATCACCCATTCTACAGGCTAACTTTATTTGATCGAAATTGGTTTGTGGACCAAAATTGTTGAACATTTTTTTCTAGCTTCTTCCGTCGAAACATGTCCTCGATTGTTTCGAATTTCTTGCATTTGTTATTCGGAAAGTTCTTTTCTTGGTGGCATACTTGCAGTAGTTCTCGTATAGTAGTAGTATCTAGTGGTTGTCGTAGTTGTAGTAGTAGTATAGTGGTGTGGTTGTATATCTCCAAATAGAAGCAAATTCTAGAGCAAATACCACATCACTATACTACTACTACAACTACGACAACTATTAAATATGGAATCGACTCTGCGAGACTATACCAAATATGGGGTGCGGAAAAATGGATTCTGTTGGGGAGGATCCAATAGACCAAACAGTTGTATCGAAACCAGAGGGAAAAGCCCTTGTCTTGGAAGATTTCTATGCCCGACTTTCGAATATAGAAAGTATATCCAACAAAATAGATGGCGAGCCTCTAGATATTCGGGGTACAGTAGAACGTGTGGAAAAACTCGTTCTAGAAAATTCTGTAAAGAAAAATATAGAAAATATGGAGGAAGATCCCAACGAAGACAATGTTGTGGACAAATTATATGAAGAAATAGAAGAAGAGGAGGAAGTGCAGGGAGAAACACTTTCTATTGTACAAAAAATAGAAAGATTGTACAAGTGTGCAAAACAACAACACAGATTCTGTTCTACATTCCTATGGGAACCGCCGTTGGCACCGTTTTCTACAGAACATGGAAGGCCTGCAAAATACAAGAAGTATGAACAACAACAAATAGCCTCTATTGTAGGAAAATACTATCCCACCAACAAAACAAGTTTCTATACAAAAAACACAAGATCCTTTCCACATGGAATAGTGGGATAGATATATGTGGAGCTGGTAGCGGTTTCGAGGGCTAGCACTTCCCAAAAATACACTGTGTTAATTTCTTTTAGCTTTAATTATGTTATTTTGTTTTTCAGATGGCCTTTCTTACACGCACTTTTATACTTGCTAAACTCATCATCATTTTTTTCTATCTGGCAAGTGATGCACGTCTTCATATTGGATGTCTGTAAATATTTATCTACTAATTTATTTGTTTAACATAAAGTTGACGGCAAGCAACAATTTTGGTCTAGAAACCAATTTTGATCCAATAAAGTTAGTCTGTAAAATGGATGCTGGGAGGCTCCACATAAAAAGTGAGCCAGAACCTCCATTATATGATAGGGTAAAAAAGAATAAGCCGAAAGTCTTTTTTTTTTTTTGAAGGTATAAAGGCTCCCAAATCAACTATCAAAAAAGTGAGCCAGAACCCCCATTATGTATACTACTCATTGTCATCATCATTTTATAAAAATGTCTTAAAATTAAACGACTGTCCACCGGCAAATCAATCAAATACGTCAGAAAAAAAGAGGGGAGGGGGGACAATATAAAGAACTTGATATTAGATTAAGCAAACTGATATCGCTGGTCAAATTTTCGAGCCCACTTGGCAATATTCTCTAGCATTGAAAATTACAGCATGGACTGCCAGTGGATAACTAATTCAATACAAAAGCAACAAATAACAATCTGGAGAGCAAAAAATAACAAGTTCAAAATTAAAGCTCATCTGATTTTTTTCCGCCTGCCCTCAAGCTTGCCTTGGAGAACTTACTCTTGTCACCAGATTTGTTTTGTGCGGTGTGCCTCTGTGCAAGATGATATGAATGCTCGATTTTTATTTCAGATACAGCAGCCTGCAAGTGGTGCTGTTTTGATGCCTCAGACCCCAAAAATCCCGGTGAATGCCTTCCTCACTCCAAACACATTCTGAAAGACGGGAGACCTTGCTACATGGGCTTCTGTAAAGTAAGCAAAGCGCATCTCTCACATAAATTATTAATGTGTTGTTTTACTCTGTCGTAACTATTTTCCTTTCTAGTCAGTTCAGTTGTTTTTTTCTCTGGTTTCTTTATTACCAGTTCAACCTTATCTCCACCTTTCCTGTTTTAGACCTTAGCCTTTGTCCCAGTCTTTTTTTCACCATTAGTCGATTTTTCTGTTTTTTTTTTTTTTCAAATTACTATGACCGTGTCTTCGTGTTTCTTCACAAGCAGTTCAAATTTAAAAATATCTCAATCTGTGCAACCATTTCCATTGGTTTCTTCACTATCAATTCAGCCATAAATTTATTCCTTTTTAGTCGGTATAGTCACTTCTTCCGGTTTATTCAATACAAATTCAACAGTATTCCTTTTCAGTCACTCTATCAGTTCACCTGTTTTTCTTTTTATTCAGTATTACTGTTTCCTCAGGTGACTTCACTCTAAATTCAACTATAAACCTATTCTATTTTTAGTCAATACAGTTTCTTCAGGTTTCTTCACTATAATTATAAATCTATTCTTTTTTTTTTTTTATTTTGGTCAGTGTAGCTTTTTCTTTGGTGTTTTTTTTCCTCCATAAGTTGAGCTATAAATTTTTTTTTTTTTAATGAGTACAATTGTTTGTTCAGGTTTTTCCATCATCATTTCAAGCAGTTTTTTTAGCCACTATGCTCGTTTCTTCAGATTTCTTCACTATAAGTTCGACTATATCCCTTTTTTAGTCAGTCTTTTAGTTCAACTATATTCCTTTGTAGTCAATATATCAAAGCTCTGTTTTTTTCTCACTCACATTATAAACCATTACATAGGCTATCTTTGAATGACTGTGTATTGTTTGTATTACAGCAATGTGTCCATGGGCTTATTCTTGATAATCGTTGTTTGTTTGGGGGCTACAGCTATTTATTCTGGCCTTACAATCTATGTCTATTCCAGAAGGAAAAAAATGCACGTACACAGACACTGTTGTTGTTGTTGCTGTTGTTGTTGTTCTTGTTCTTGTTGTTGTTGTTTTTGTTGTTGTTGTTGTTGTGGTGGTGGTGGTGGTGGTCTTATGTCCAGAATGTGTTCTCCAGTTTGGTATGCAAATGACATTGTTGTAATTGTTGTTTCTATTGTTTTTAAGGGTTGTATGATTAATATAAGAAATACCACATTCACATGCTGGCCTTGCATCCCAAATCCGTTCCAATTTTACATGTATCTGGCCATTATTATTGTTGTTGTTGCTGCTGTTGTTTTAGGCGTTTGTGTGTTGTGTTGGGGTTTAACGGCACGATCACAGCTATATTGTGCCAAACACAGTAAGATACGTTTGTACGTCAAGAAAAAGAGAGGAAAGAGAACGAGGCAGAAGATAGGAGCAAGGAGAGAGAGAGAGGAGATGTCATCCCTGGAGCGTCGAGGATGTCAAAATGCGCCCCTCAGATTTAGACGTACGGTAATCTCTATGAGATGTGCTACGTATACATGTTTCTTCATATTCCGCATGTATTCTCCAGTCACGGATTTAAATTAGCATGTTTGTCTGTTTATCTGTTTGTTCTGTTCACCAGAAAGGCGTGTGTATTACCAGGATCAGTGTGTCTACCATCAGACGGGTCTACCGTTACCTTTCCACCATGCATACATCCAAATTAGGTAATGATGTGGTCACGGGCAGCCCATAGAGGAGGCCAAGCAGAGAGTAAATACTAGACACCGTGTAAATGAGCCACTTTCTAAGTTAGCTGGATTACTCCTCTTTGCTAGGCAGATGATATATACATGTACATATATTTATTACACATAATAAACATTGTAAAGAATGGGGGAAAATCATGTTGAAATATGCGGAAAAAAGGGTAAAAGAGAGCAAAATGTCATGAGAAGAAATTTTTTCGTCACTAAGGCTTTTTCTTTTTACGTTCCTTGTAATCTTATGCCAGCGGACCATTTCCCATCAGCAGAGTCATTATTTATAGACTTCTGTTGTATTAGATATGCCTGTTTCAGTTAGCTTCATGTTTCTGATGCTGTCACACTGATAAACAGCACTACGTTGTTTTTCAACTTTATATCCAATGACCATTTTCCCATTTTCAGCCTTTTATCCCAGACTGCTATTGTGTCAAATCTACATAATGTCAGTGGCGTTCATGTTTCAGATATTGTCAGTTATTGTGTAATTGATAAGCAGCACTATTTAATACTTTATGGCTAATGACCAGTTCCACTTATCATCATGCTGATTTATAACATTTTGTCATTATTGACGGACTGCTGAACCTTGTACCTCTTTCAGTGATGTTTATGCGGACCAACATCGTGTCAACAGTCATCATCCTCAGTCTCCTGCTCTGGGTCCCTCCCAGCGTCGTCATCTATCGCGCTGTAAGACTTCTATGAGTCGTCCACTTAAAATGACAAACGGTTTAACTCCTAATTCCATTCCTTCAATTCATTATTGTGAAATTCATTCCTGAAGTTTTGCCTGTTCATAAGCTTATTCCTTTTGACTCTTTGTTCTCTTTGGCTTTCCACTACCGGAGAAATCATTTCAAGAATTCATAAAGAAAGTCTGAAATAATAATTGGATTTGGCAATGAGCCATTTTTTGTCCAGCCGGCTAAGTTACTTCGCTTGCCCAAGGACAAGATGTGTAAAGAAGTAACAGATCATTTCAGCTCCTGTTATATGAAGCATATAGGGAAAAACTGTGAAGAAACCTATCACAAAAGGAAAAAAAAAAAAAAGGATTTTCATGACATGGTGATTTTTTCAGAATCTTTTGTCACTCATATTTCAAGTAACAAGAGAAAAAATGATTTTTTTTACTTCTTTACAATGCCTTTTTAAAAAATATATTATTATAGCTCTTGTATTTGGCAAAGGAAAGTAATTTGGCTGACCGTCATAAAGCCTGTTTGCTATTATTGCCCATCATAGTCCCAGTAGTGCAATTGCATTAATTTTGACCATCAGTGGCAGGGAGAAGTCACTGCGTATGATAATCTGAATATATCGAAGTTCTGGCAGTGGAGGAGTTAAATTAAACATTACTTAGAAAATACAGGCTTGATTTTTTAGTACAATTGTAGAGGAGGTTTGTAGAAGTTAGAATACACTTTAGCTCTATTCAGCCCAAAACTTCGAGATAGCAGCTTGTCATTTTGAGGGGACGAAATGTACCCTACATAATGCTTATTTCATGTGCCGGTACTTGATACAACCACGCACAATGCCGTCAACGATTTTGATGGACAAGTTAGCTTTGAATGTTTGAATATGAAGCACTCAGATTTTACAGTCACCCTTTTGGTACTTGTGAAAACTAGGTTGATTGTCTGATATGCACAGTAGCTAAAGAAATATAAATCCTATAAACCTGCCTGGAATAAAATACAGATTTTAGGGTTATTTTTGACAGATTTTCTTTTTTTTTTTTTTGGTCACTTTCGCCTCTTCCATAAGCCTTTTTTACTGTTGGTGAGGTTTTTTTTTTTTTTCAATGCTTTTCGCTGATGACTTTTTTTTTCTTCTTTTCTGCTTTTGGCTTTTTTTTTAAATGCTTACGCACATATATTTTTTTTTCTCCACTTAACTGTACAAGACAATATTGTTGGTCCATATGTCAATCGTTTTGAGGAACTGAGCATCACTGACGTCCAAAGATAGAAGAACATAAATGAAGTCTTCCGACGGTTAAAAGTTGTATGGAAAAATTTCCATGAGCTAGAACTCAAACTACGCATTGACCCTGAAAGATCTGTGAACTGGGGTGATTATGTGCTACCATAGATACGCCTGAATACATTTAATATTTGTGTCCCTCAATTGCATCCCAAGATTGTGGTGGGTGAAAATCTCGAGAGAATCGGATAAATAACCGGATGAAGTGTTAACTGGAACCGAATAACACCTTGAATCTCAGTTGATATGAATCAGAGATGGACATACAATGCCTGAATATTTACTTGAGATTTGTGCTGCTATTGCTTTAGATCAAAGGTTCCCAAATTTTTCGGTCTGCCGCCCACTCGGCTCCCAGACGACTTTCGCACCGCCTCCCAATTGAGAGAGTTCATTTCAGATTTCTCTTGAGTACTGATAAAACACAGGCCCCAAAGTTCTAGATTTTATCATCTATTCTTAGTAAAAATGATAGAAACATGGGTCCGAATAGCATTTTATTTTTAATTAAAAGAGAACCCACCGCCATCGTGGGAGATTTTTTTTTTTTTTAAACAGAGATCAAACCGACACTGTCCTGCGACTTAAAGTGTATGGTAAACATACGCATCTCGATGGTGATATTAACAAAGATACTATACAGAATACAGTTCCACATTCTTTATCCTCTCTTCCACCGCAAAAATGCTTGCAGTAGTTCATCCTGTTATGAGATAAAGTTACAGGTTGGCTCTGCAATCCACCTAAAAAGAAAAAGAAATAATAATTTCTCTCGAAAATAGGAGTCTTTATTCTTTTCCCTCTTTTTGTGCGCCACCCAGAGTAGATGCAATATTAGTTGAAGTTCAGTGATGCGTTGCTCCTCAAATATTAGTTCTAAAAACAAAAGTGGATCATCAACATCTTGTCCACTGAGATTATTATGTAATATAAGAGTTATGAATGTACAAACATGTTTCTCCTTGTGGATTCTGTCGTGTTTCAGGACAGCCGAGAGCGGGCGGCTCGAGAGGACTATGATGAGTGGGTATTGGCCGAACAGTCACGGATTGACAAGGCCAGGAGACAGAAACTGTCTGATACAGAGAATGGCTCGGAGAGTGGGGATTTCGCAAACGTTTGTCTTATTCTTAGTGTCAACAGTCTCTGCTTTCTTAATCGATGACTTGGTGAAAAGAAATCAGAGGATGCGACAAGAATATAATGAGCAGGAGCGATAGACAATCAGGCAAACAGACAGAGATAGACGGATGAACGCACAGACTGACGGATAGATAGAGAGAGAGAGAGATCTGTGGATAGACTGATAGAGCATAAATGGACAGACAGACAGGCAGCAGACAGACAGACAGACAGATAGATAGATAGACACATAGACAGATAGGTAGACAGATAGACAGACAGACAGATACAGTCGAGCACGGAAACTCGAATTTCTCGGGATCGGAAAATATGTATTGGCCATTTTTACAAAGGAATAGAAGGAGTCCAAAGGGGACATAATTATGACGACACTAATGTGGTCCGATATTAACAATATTTTAGGTGTTATCGCCACTTAGTTCATTTACTTGACATCATCAATTATCTTTTGGATATTGTGTTACCACGTCGCTGTGCGTTCACCGCGTCATGTAGTTCATGGTTATTCCTTGCAATACAGACAGCGTATATGGCCTAATCATAGGCCTAGTGGCTCAATTACCACACCAGCCCCTCCCTGTGATTCATTTTCAATGAGACCCAAATTAAGACCTACACTTTAATCTGTCTGCCCTACCACTCCCGCAAACCTTTCCCTTATCAGCAATACCTGGGGCGAGAAAGGCCAGACAAAGAAAAATGGGTCTAATCAGGTATTTTGCCGCTTGAGAACTGGTAGATGATCATAAAACCGTTTGAAAATCCGACATCCATACTGAGAGTTCGAGAAGTCCGTGTTATCGGTACAAAGAAAATACAGGAATTTAAACACCTATAACGGTGTTCGACATTCCCGTGAAAACGACCCCCGCGGGGCCCGAGGTTTATAAGTAGGTTCTCTGCTCCCACCTGCAGGCGGTATAAGCCCACCATCGGTGGGATATCTTCCATGGAGTGCCATCCTCAACATTCCAGGGGAGACATCTCTTCTCTCTCTCCTTGCTCCTGTTTTCTGTCCCGCTTT
>JBCEWB010068334.1:0-13360 GCA_039654565.1 Peronia peronii | reverse complement strand
TGTTTTTCAACTTTTTTGGTGTATTTGATTAGTTACCGGTAGACAGTCGTCTTAATTGTAAGACATTTTTCGTAAAAATATGATTGCGAACTAATTTGATCGCTTTTCAGGTGAATGATGAGTGAAACCTGGAGCAGCAAGAGGGTAGTTGACATGTTCATGCGTGTCTTGTAGGCCAAAATTACGATGTGACCTTAAGTGGAAACTTGCACAGGACCATTAGTTTGTGTATTCATGTTTTCTGACAACAAAGTTCTATCGATATGCATAGCAGACTAATTCTCTTCCACGTCGTGATCGCTCATTGTCATATCATATTGTATTATGACACTCCGTTGAATCACATGCTTGCTGTTATTCCGCATGGTCATATTGTGCAAGAGTCTGTCTTCCTAGAGATTCTCCACATTAACGCGATAACATTTCAGATTCACCCTATAGATGAAAGTTAGATGGCTATCTTGGAGAGAGAGAGGAGAGGAGGGGTAAGGGGAATTAAAAATGAAGAAAAAAAGAAAGAAAGAAAGAAAGAAAGAAATGGTTGATATCCTCGGACATTTAAAAGCAAAACATCAAAAGTAGATGATTGTGTTCTAATTCTCGTAACGGATGATGATGATATATAGCTATTCCCCCACCCACCCCTCTCCTTTTTGCGTGAGAGCGATATAAGAGCATCCTGACCTATAGATAGGATGGCACAAGCTATGTCAGCCTGTATTCTTACTAATTTTTTTTTTTTCTCAGCAGGATGGAGCGGATAGTTCTGCTTTATCTTATGCTGTTTTAGTGGGAACGCCACAGAGTCTATGGCGTGAAATTTATAATGCACATCTATGTCATCAGCAAGTTCAATTTTTACCTAATAGACGTATCACGCAACGGGCACAAAGTTAACACAATATCAGTAGAATGCCTTGGTACTCACTATCTCTCCAGCAGTAATCACCTTTTGCATTGCAGGAGACCTATCGGTTATACTGCTGTAACAAAAAGAAGCTATTTCTCTATTCTATATTCACCATTTTTCAAAACATCTCTCAACGCTTACGATAGTATTTGTATTGCTAAAGACGCTGATTGAAGTGTAGGTCTGCTTCACAGGATTCCCTTTAGCTGCTTCCTCCACCATCTTCCATCTAAATCATGAAACCTTCCACGTGACAACTGGAGATAAAACAATGCATCCAGCCTATCTTACCCCACGTCTTCGTACTAGGCAAAACAGAAGGCGTTTTATGCACTCCTCCAGATTTACCACAGTTTCTCTCACTCTCTTTTTCTTTCTCTCTCTCTCTCTTTCTGTGTGTGTCTGTCTGTGTGTGTGTGTTTTTTCTTCTCTGACATATTTCATTTTATCTGCATGCATCTCATGTTACCTCGTCTTTTCTTCCTGCCCTCACCCCCTCCCCTTGTGTTTTCACCTTCTGTGACTCCCTCTGGTGATAAAAAAAAATGTCTTTAAAAAAAATAAAGACAGTCTCTTTGCTTTTTGAGCCGGGTTATTCCAGTGTCACTGAGACATGGCTGATGCTTTTGGGAGGGGAGGGGGGAGAGGAGAGGAGGACGAGGATCGTGAGACACTGAAGCAGAAAGTGGTTTAGCATGGTGATATAATATTTCAAGTGCCATCTTAGAGATAAGCTCATCGCTCTTAGATGTAAATGGATGAAAGTTGCGGGATCTTGCTTTGGCTTTTTGTTGTTGTTGTTGTTGTTGTTGTTGTTGTTGTAAGAAGTTTTATGAAACTCCTCGACGTTATAAAAAAGACTGTACCACAAAATTTGCGATTTCAAAGGATTAGAAATAAAGAACAATATAATAAATCGTTGACTTTGAGCCGGTTAGGCATTGGTCCACTGAAAGTCACGCCAAATCAGTTTGCAGTGCTTTTGTCAGTGATCAACGTTCAATCTTTTTCGTTCTTTATTCTCTTATGGCAGTGCAATCGCCTAAGGCTGTAGTTGTGCATCTCCCAGGGGATCATGGGCAGTTCTCATATTAGTAATGAATGTCATAGAATTACATTGTTAAACAGGTATACAAATCCTGTTTGCAAACCATTCCAGCCCTCCGACAGGCAGAAAGAAAGAGAGCAAGAAAGAAAGAGAAAAGAAAGAAAGAGAGAGAGAAAAAAAGGAAGTTTAACTTTTTGCACATCTTTGAATCCAAATCATCTTGTGAACATGCCTGCAGCAAGTTCCGGACAACACGACTTGCCCATGTCGTTCATCAACCGCTACTGATGTCAGAGTGTAGCATTGTGGCCACTTTGCGTTTCAAATCTCAGACCTTTTATTTTCTTATTTCTTTCCATCTTTTTCCGTTTACATTGCCGTCAGATGGTGTCCACATGGCCTCAGCATCAAGACGCCCTCCTCCCACTGCTACCGAGCGATCAAACAGCTGTGAGTGAGCAAACCAGGACCATTTTGTAAGGCTTCCTTGTGCAAGCACAAACCGTGTGTTACTGTGAGTTTGACTCCTGTCCACATATAAGGGCCAAAAATGTTTCAGTTGTCCTCATGATTATGCCTTGTCCTTCTCATATTTTTTTTTTGGGGGGGGGGGGGGGAAAGCTATATATCACATAACGTCTTTTAGACATTAGACGCAGGCAGAGAATCGAATTTCAAATTCTTTTGACTGAAAAGCTTGACTAAAACTCTTCAAGTTTATTCCTCTGCCGTTGCAAGTTCTGAAAATCAGCGGAACATGCCCTTGCCATGCACGCACACGGTTTTGTTTTGTTTTTTTAAAAATGCCGTTATGTTAGCGTACATAGCGCGAACCTATCATACTGCGCTCTTTGACAGCCTTGGAGAAAGGTGGTATTGTCACGGGGGCTGGATTTTGCTCATGTTCTGAGTTTGCACCGCACTTGGCATGCTCAACATCAAAGACACAGGGCGAATCAACTGAGGGCCAACTCCCACGAGAGTGCCGTTAAGAAAAAACTAAAACCAACGACAAAAAACTGCCACAAACTTCTAGGCAAAGGGTACGAAGTCCGTAGGGAGATGTGAAGAGAAGTGGTATTTTAATGCCGGCGAAAGAAGAAACGGGGGATCAAAAACTGTCTGGGGAGGGTCTAGGGAGGAAGTTTGCTGGTTTTAGAATGAATGGCGAACAGGCAGAGACAACAACCAAGAAAATGGTCCAAATAAAAACACAGAATATGATCTAACTCAGAGCGAGAAAAAAAAAACGAGAGGGGATGGGAGGAGAGAGAGAGGAGGGGGTGGGAAGAGAGAGAGAGAGAGTGTGTGTTATGTGTACTTATATGTTGTTGCAGAGACGTATGCACGTCTAGTTATGCACTTGTGTGACTGTCCGTATTAGTTATGTATGTTTGTCAACAGCCCATGAAGCTATCAGGGAAAGGGAAAAGAAATCAATCTTCTCATTTTATGCACAGCATGGTTTACGAATTGCCTTTTATTGTTCTTGTCTGTTTCTGTCTTCTGTATTCCCCTTCCGTCACATCCCCCCTCCCCCTTTCCAATTTCCCTCCCTCACTCTCATTCTCTGCCTGTCTTTCTTTCTCTCATGCACACACAACTCACTTTACAGCCTTTCGACTACGTTCCTTACTTCCAGCCTGTACAGAATAATAGCCCAAACAACAAGGGTATCCAGCATCAGCCCCCACATTGTGTTTTCTCAGATTGTCGCGCCGCATGTCAGCTTGCAGCAACAGGCCACCCTGACCCCTGTTCACTCCTCACATCCCATTCTATACCGCTATTCACGTAGATTATAAGCTGTTAGAACTTAATCCTGCATTGAGTGCTTTCCAGTGGCTCAAATGTGGGGAGTTCTGAGGTGTGTGGATCTTGAAGAATCTGTATACCGCCACTGTTCGTGTAGTGGTTGTTATTTTGGCCCATTCTGACCCCGAAAAAAAAAAGATTTAGGCCCCTTTCCTCTTGTCTTATGACGCAAACGCAAAGTGTTGGATTCTAAAGTGTTCAGTGACACCAAATTTCAACGAGTCTTGCTGTCTTGGGCGTAGATCATTTATTCTTTCTGATATTCTAGCAAGGCTTTTGTGGTGGCTGATGGTTAAAATTTGACCCACTCTGACCCCGAAATAGAATGTGAGACCTTTCTTCTTACAATGCGAAAGTGTTGAGTTTACTAATTCAGACTGTTATGGAAAGAATGTTCAAGAATCTTGTCTTGTGAGCTGAAATAGCACTCACTCTTCTCATCTTCCTTTACTCTGGCACTTACACAAAGCTGCTGTATTTGAACCTGACCCGGTCTGACCAGGTACGAGGCACTTGTTCATGGCGCAAGGGTGTAAAAAGCTGTGAAGTGTGGACAGAGTGACCGGTGATGATGTGGGGAAAAAAAGGTTGGAGGAATGTTACTTAGTGATGAGTTTAGAGTGACCGAAAAAAATGTGAAAATGGTCCGCGGGAATGTTGTTATCCTCTAGACTCAAATAAAGCGTGGCTCACAAGAGAAACGGCAAACAAAAACAGGGTCCCAGAACGCAGGACTTACACAAACAAACACGGAGAGAACGAAGGAGGTGTTGTCTTACCAAGCCGCTACGTACATCAAGAACATGAGATCCGGACGTTCTTTAATGTTAGCACTTCTTGTGCCCAGTACCCTTCTGATCAACATGTCTCCCCCCCCCCCCCCCCTCTTTTTTTTTTGCAAGGAACGAAAGTTTCAGTGAAGGCCAGGCACTTACCGTGTAGATTTATAGATTGACGTAACGCTGATAAACAAGGATATCAAGCGAGCTCATTCCTGTCCTCTTCTCTCTCATCTTATCGTGAATGTTTATCTGTTTCTGGTTCTTTTTCTTTTCTTCATCATTCTGTGTGTGTTCTCTGCTGCACAACCCTATCTCTCACAGCGATTAACCCTGTAGAGCCCGTGGTGACAAAATATTAACATGATATATAGAAGATCTAAAACAAGGAAATCTTTCATGTTTCATATAAGATGTCCACCCGCATGAGGTTGAAAGGCGTAAAGAAAATGTAACGTATTTCATATAACAGGAAAATCAAACATTACTGGCATATTATTGTTGCAATGAATAAATGTGTATTGCACAAACGACTTCACATTTTTGTGAAATTATCTGCCCAACACTAGTCTGTGTTTGTTTCTTTATCTTGTGTGTGCGTGTGTATATGAGGGGGGGGGGTCGTTTATTTCTGCTAGGACAATGAGCGCTTGTTTTCAAAAAAATACCACAGGACCTTCAGACCGAGGGTCAGTAAACTGATTTTTCTAAATACAAGTGTTGTCTATACTCTTCTGTACACATGTGTAATAGTCCTGGGCTCACATTTGTAATTGATGAGAATATTATTTTCAAAGTCTAACCTTCGTGTTTAAAAGCATCTAGCCTTTTGAGAAAGAATGTATGACTCAAAGCCTTCGCCCAAAGAGAGACAAAATAAAAGCAACATGAAGTCTTGCATGTGCTTACGTTTTCAATGAAATCCGTTAAAATCAAAAGACATGGGCAAAACTAGCCACAATTTATATCTTTATCGTGTAATTCAAGTGAATGTTTGCACACTTGCGTTGGAGCACTTAGGCCAATCATCTGTTGTGATAGACTGGAAAATGAAACGAAAGTGCGAACGGGGGGGAAAAAATCAGTAATAATAATAATAATAATAATAATAATAGAAAAAGCTTGTCAGAGCACACCTGAAAAAGAACAGGAAAGAAAACCAAAATCCAAATGTTAAAAAGATAAGAACGGCTCAAGTTAGATATGTCAAACGGCAAGGAATTGAAGAAGAGAGTAACAGAGTCAGGTTATACCGCTCATGATGTTACCTCTTAGAAATCTCTCTCTCTCTCTCTCTCTCTCTCTCTCTCTCTCTCTCTCTCTCTCTCTCTCTCTCTTTCCCAGCAGCCAGGAAACCGAAATGTATTTGACGAGAATTAGAAATGGCAGGGGAAAAAACGAGAAAGTGCAGATGTAGATAAAGGCGGCACAAACTGCGAACATGGATGTTTGACTTAACCCTCCACAGTTAAAATATTATTCGTTGATGCCATCCTAGGCGGCAGAATATTTCGAGCAGAGCGGAGTCATCAGGCAGAAAATGTCGATCATGAAATAAGAGTAAGAAACTCACAGGGTAGTGATTTGTTTATCATATTGATATTATGATTATTATTATTATATTGTTATTTTTTCAGTCTACTTCTTTTTTCTTCCATGGCATTCTTATTCTCTATCATATAGTTACTGTCGATTGTCGTAGAAATTAGAGTACTCCTTTCTTGACAATTTTCCACAATTATAATTTCCAATCGTTAGACCCTTGAAGGAGGGAGGGGGGTAGCTGGAGGATAGGGATGGGGGAGAGCAGAAAGAAGTGACCTTGCAAAAACTGGATAGCCATCAATTTGGCACAGTCACAAAATTTAGCCGGACATCTCGAAAAAGGCCGACGTCATTAGTGAATGCCTGGACAACCACACGAAATAGGAATAGGAGTAGGAAGCAGGACTTTGGTTGATGTGAGGCGCCGTGCAATCCAGATCGCCCTCTGTTAGAATTATTTAGCAGTTTAGCAATTAAGTTGTAAGGATGGACTGCATATCTTTACTGCCTTGGCTTTCTTACTTTTTTGTTTTGTTATTACAATTATTATTTATTTGTCTGCAACTGCAGGATTGTCACAGACATTGGAGTAATCTATTTGTTCCATGACATTTTCTTCAAACAATGTAGGAACGCTTGGTCTTGGTGGAGACAACGCTTTTGGGCGATTGCTCTTTGCTGTCTTTTGTCCAAGATCTTTTGGGAACCATCCCTATCCCCTTCCCGCCCCGCTCACTTGTCAGTCCAGTTCGTTCAGATTAAATTTCTTATGCAGCATAGTCATAGGTTGGCAGATAGCATGAACGACGCAGCAGCTACTTTACAATGATTCTGATACCATGAGAGCACAACTTCTCTCTCTCTCTCTTTGCTCATTTGTTTTGTTGATTTTTCTTTCTTTTCTTTCTTTCTTTCTTTCTTTCTTTCTTTCTTTCTTTCTTTCATTTCCTTCTTTCCTTCCTTCCTATCTCACTTCCCTCCTTCCTTTCTCATCATCATTTTAATGTCTTTATCCTGAGACGTCTCTAACAACCCCCCCCCCTTTTTTTTTGACTGCCCGCCCCTACTTGCACCACCACAACCTTCTCCTCCCCTCCTAGTACAGGAAATGCAAAGAAAGGTTATCTCGATGCCGATAAAAGTACGGTACATGCAGAGTTTGGGAGTCGAGAGCATTCTGCGATAAAGCGCCAACTGGAGAATAATAAACACATCACTGAAGCTAAGCATACACAAGCAGAGGCGTCGGCAACAATACACACACAGAGATGGGTGAGGTCTCCTTCGGGTGAGAGAAAATCTCAGCCACATTATGGAGGAACTGCATGTTTGCCGACACATAATGTTCCTGACTCTGTGATTTCAAGGGGCAAGAAAAAGTATGCTTGTAAAATGGGATCTTTTACTCTCACCCAGCCGCTTTACAGACACCTGGTATTTGCTTCTAAAGTTCTGCTTCATGGCTTTGAATCGTGTACACAAACCTTTACTAACGATAATTCTCCGTCTGTCTGTCTGTCTACCTGTCTGTCTGTCTGTCTATATAATTGTCACTTCTCCCATCTTTTCGTCTCTTGTTCAATTTTCTGCCTCGTTCTGCCATAGTCAGGATAGGACGCACCTAATATTTCCCCTGCCTCACTCACTCACTCACTCATTCACTCACTCACTCACTCACTCACTCAATCAATCAATCAATCAATCAATCAATCAATCAATCAATCAATCACTCGCTCACTCACTTACTCACAGACACACCCACTCACTCACTCACCCACTCACTCACTCACTCACTCGCTCACCCACTCAGTCACTCACTCGCTCACTCACTCGCTCACTCACTCGCTCACTCACTCACTATTCTGCCCGATTTACAATGATCGTTTATTAATTTATTTTTTATTTTATTTCCATTTGACTTGACGCACATTCTCTCTTTTCATTAATAAATCATTTCTGTTCTATTTTATTCAGTTCACGTGTTTCGTTGTAAATGCGAAAATGTTTATCAGCATCTTACATTTTTATGAAAGAATTACCGAATCTTGCCATCTCTCCACACTCCGTCCTCACATTTTCTGCCTTCTGAACAGCTGGTCAGAGATGTAAACATGGTTCAATTTAGAGCCTCAGTTTACATTTGCAATGGGCTGGAACAAGAAACAGATTCAGAGAGAATTAGGTACATAGTGCCAATTTAGTACGTTGCTGCTTAAAAAAAAAAAAGCATTATTTGTGCCTAGTTAAAATCGTCATTAAGCAGTCTTTCTTGGTTTTTTTTACTCTCTCTTTCTCTTTCTCTCTCTCTCTGTCTCTCTCGCTCTCTCTTTCTCTCTTGATATTTTGACACAGGCTGAAGGAAGAGAATGTGAGAGAATAAAGGAAAGTGCTGTCCGATAATGATATTAGAACATTGTGTGTTCGAGCATAAATGAGTTTAAAGGATGACTGAAAAAGTAGTTCAGTGGAGAAATGAGTGAGTGGAAGAGTAAGGGAATGGAGAGGGGGAATTATAGAAAGTAAAGACTAGATTGACTGAAGGAGACCCGAAAACGCACTTAGGCATAGGATAATGGAGTACCTCAGTTGTGAAACTGTAGCATCAGTCATGCTCTGGTGCTTTTCATGGTATCTGCAGTCTTTCAGTCCTGAGAAAGTAGGATTGCCTCGGCTATAAGTGCCTGCCTTGTTTTTTGGTGAGGAGAATTTTTGTGGGTAGAAATTTCGATTTGCAAATTTTGCCGGGACAGCGGCGTCTCCGCGTAGTCTTCATCCGATTTTGAACTGCCAAGGATTCTTTAGTATGTGTAGTGTAAACATGGGACTTCTGAATATATTCGCCCTTATCCGAAAAAGCTAAACACCGGGTTTTCCTACCCAAGAAACCAGGAGACCGTTGAATCATTCGAAAGAAAAATGGCAGTCGCGATAGAATTTAATTTCAATATGATGGTTAGATGTCGGGCTAACGGCTTGCGGCTAAAGTTATTTGGAATTATTATTATTATTATTATTTTTGTGCAAGCGTGACCTGTCGGGAGAAAATCCTTTGCATTTGTGTGTGCGTATGTGGAAGGGGAGGGAGTGGGAGGAGAGGGGGCGACACGATTGCATGCATGGCTTGAATGAGAGCAGTACAAACCATTGCAACCCTGGACATTGGCATAAGATATCTGATCTGATCTGGCATAAGTGTAAGTTCACAAGAAGCAACACCCGGACAGCCTGGTTAGTGATCAGGGAAACAACCTGGGCAGTGTTTCATAAGGATATTATGTTAGGGTGATCTTTTATCTAAATGTTATCATTTCGTAGCAAAAAGGAGAAGACAGCAACGTGGACAAATGATAGATACTCTCAATGAAGTGGTTGACTTTGCCATCAGATATCTCACTATTATATCCCTATTTAAGATTTTCATGCAGTGGTGCAAATGGGGGGGGGGGGGGGGGGCGGAGTGAATAAAACATCAAGAGCTCCAATTAAAGAGAGAAAATTATATATAGACAAGCAAGCGTTGACAGAAAAATATTAAAAAAGGAAGAAAGAAAAAAAAAGGGGGGGGGGGGCGAGATTTGCACAACAAATTTAATACTGCATTTCAGAATTCCCCAGTGAATGAGTCTGTTTCTTCATGTCTTTACTGTTCTCATAAATCGATGACCTTATACTGACGAGAAGAAATGGTATAATGAAGTATTATTCTGTTTTCCTCTCTAGTGAGACGCATTGCGCCCAAATTCTCCCGGGCTCCAAAGGACCTGCAGATCGCGCCAGGAAGTGACGTCAATTTGACTTGTGTGGCAGTGGGCTCGCCCATGCCCTACGTCAAATGGCGGCAAGGGGCGCAGGATTTGACTGGCGATGACAACATCCCCATCGGCAAGAACATGCTCACGCTGACTGATGTCCGCATGTCCAAGAACTACACCTGCGAGGCCTCCTCCGATCTGGGGAATATCGAGCACCACGTGCAGATCATCGTCAACGGTAAGTTGCTGCTTGTTTTAGTACGATTAGTCTTTTGCTCTCCATGTTTTTTTCAAGGTTTATAACTAAAGTGAGGCTAACCGTACTTTCGATACCATGGAATCACCCATTCTTTACACACTGCTCGGTGCCTCTATCAAATACTAGCTCAGGATTCGATAAGTCAGTAACACATGCATCCGTAAAGGCATCTTTCATGTATTTTTTTTTAAAGACTTCCTCGGGACAGATTCTTGTAAAACATTGTCAGAATTCGAGTAGTAGGAAGGAATTCTAGATTTTATGAATAATCCTTTCAACCTATTCAGAAATTTAAACAATTTTGGGTCTCTGAATTAATATGGGTTGTTCTTTTCCAACAAATTTACTTCCTTTTCCAGACACGAGGGCTGTTGAGCAGCATTGTAAACTTCGAAAAAAAAATAATTTTTTTTTTAAAAATGGCATTTCATTATTTACTGGAATTCTTAGACGAGGAAAAAATCGGCAAAATAATCATGATAGGAAGAAAATTTATTCAGATACGAAATTTTCAGATTAAAACAAAAAGAAATATTTTTTAAACTCTCTCTCTCAATCTCTTTCTCTCTCTCTCTCTCTCTCTCTCTCTCTCTCGCTCGCTCTCTCTCCTGTCAATGTGTACTTATCAAGCTAAAAAATGCAAAACCTTTTTGTTTCTTTTTCTCTCTCCTATATTGTTCAAAGATCTTTATGTCTGGCAAAAGGAAGTAATCTGGCGGATGAAAAACATCCCCACTCTTTTGTACGGTAATTGAATATAATTCATGACCTTTTTATGGAAATTTTTAAAGAATGATTATCATAGACAGAGCAAAAACTTGGGCACAAATAAAGTATTTAGGGCCACGAATGCTGAGCAGACTGTTCAGTAGAAAGAAGCGGGGCTAGATATATTTCATGAATGTTAGGAGACTGGGAATCTTGCAAATCACATGGTATATTAACAGATGAAAGGACAAATTTGGGGATTTTAATTGAAGCAGCGGAAGGAAAAAACCACCTTTATATTGCGGTATTCCCTCACCAGCATCTCGCTCTCCCTTTTGTTTTTCTTTCATCTACTCACCTCTAGTTTACAATATCTATTTGCTTTTTCATTCATTGTGAGCGTTTCAAGCGTGTTGTGAACTGGCACACTATCTGTTTGTATGTGTGTTTGTGTTGTTGTTCATATCGACGGCGAAATCAGGAGTGAATCTGATTTCATCGAAATATTTGGGACAGAAAATAGCATCCGATTTAATTTTAGTTTGTTTATGCTTAGTCAGACAAGTGCTCTCTTTATTTTAAAATTTTTGTCGACAACCCTCGTAAAGAGAGTTGGATAGAGAAACAGAAAACTTCCAACGTCCACCCATAAATCATAATGCGTACCGTTCTCGCGTCTGGACTTATTCAAAACCAGACTATGGAAGTCAGTTATACGACCTGGCACGATCTCAACTTTCTTGTCAGGACCTATGAACGATGTTACCCAGGGAGAAGAAACATGGGAAAGTTATGTCAAGAATGTATCACACATACTTCATCGGCAAATTTTCCAAGGCCATGTGGATATTCTAAGAGGAATCCCTTCTTATACGGAACCGATGGACTTACTATGACTGTATAATGGATCTTACCAGGGAAGGGAAGAGGACTCCTTTAATCATGATTATTTAAAAGGAGGCAGGAGTGCAATAATTGCTCTATATTATTGTTAAAATAATAACATCCCCTCCCCAACATCTCTCCGCCATCTCTTAAATAAATTTATTGACATTTAAGACTTACAAAGTTTTCAGAACTGGGACATAACGACTCTTTGCAAAGAAGTTGCAATGCCATGCTTTTTTGTTTGTTTGTTTGTTAAAACTAGAATGTGATTTGCAACTGAAAATACAGATCGAAATAGAAAAGATGCCATGTCCAAACCCATCTGGTTTCGCCGTCAACAGTCACCCTTAGTTCTAGTTTTCTGTGTTGTTTCGTTCCCATTAGATTTTTATATAACTTACCTCTCACCAGCTTCCAGCCACCTTCTTGTTCATTGCTCTGGCAGCAGCTTACCTGGAACAAAACACCTCCATGTCACACACAACGTTTTGATGTCAAATAGCACCTATCTTGACATGTTGCTGTTTGAGGTCTACACCAAACAATTTGTTATTATTATTGTTATTTTGGGTCCTGTGTTCATGAGGGTAATTATTTCTGTGCTGAGCATTGTCTAAATAGTTTATAAGGCGCCGTCATCTATGACATTTTTTATTGTGCCAGTCAGCTAAACCTAAGAGAGACGCCTTCAGTCATAACGAACTTGATCATCCATCCAGATCACATTTACTGTCATATCCTGGCTAGATAGTATCAGTACGTTTGAATTTGCAAACCAAACATGAAGTGTAGTGACAGCAGTGAATTAGCCCATCGCCAGACGTGACTGTGTCATGGACTATATAAGCTGCAGTAGTTAGTGTGGAAGTAATTGTGCTTCGCTTGAGCCTAGAAACACTTGACTGTTGTGCTGCTTAGCTTTGCTGACAGGAACATAATTATTCAGATAAGTGTCTGCTAGTATAGTGGAAGACATGCGTATGTGGGGAAAACCCATAGAAAACTGATTGTGTAGGTATTTTAACGTGCCTTTGCGTGCGCACAGTGATTATTCTTAAGGCTCTCAGGTTTTGTTGACTGGTTAGGATCAAACACACAAACACAATGGAGAGCAGATACACTTTTAAGCAGTACGTTTACTCCGAACTCTTGAAATAGTTATGTTTAGTGGCCAAACCTTGTGATAATATGTTTTATAAATTTCATTGCCAATTTTTGATGATTATGAACGTTTGAGTGCATCCTGTTTCTCAAATCGACGAACCCAAAACAACGCAATGGCGCTAAGCTCACCAAATGAACTCCTGTTTGTGTATCATCAATTGAATGTCTTTTTTTTTTGCTCCATGTTTGGTCGTCATTATCCTTGTAGCGAACAGTCCCTTTGTTCTTTACTTCACTTAGACACGATCTGCTTGTTAGGTGTCTGTGCTGTTTGTTCTGTATGTGTTTCCTCACTTACCATTTTCACCGTTTTGACTGCTCTTTGTTTTCATACGCTTTTCTCACACCTTAGAGACCTTCTCGGTGTCCATGTCTTCTTGCACTCTTCACACAATTTTACATTCTTCTCTCACCAGTTAGATTAGTGAACAAATCACTTTTTCATATACGGATCCATTTTCTATGTCTCCTTTTTCTAACTAAACATCTGCC
>JBCEWB010068323.1:0-13361 GCA_039654565.1 Peronia peronii | reverse complement strand
ATCCAGTTTTGTGAAAATTTGACGGACTAGATAGATTTTGAAATTAGCCATTTTAGAGACGCCAAAATCCAAGATGGTGGAGTTGCCATGGCAACTATTTGAAAAAGTCGATTTTTTTCCACTGTTTTCCTTTAATTTGAACATGCCGAATGCAATGTTCAACGTTAAAATAGCCTATCTTTAATAATAATAAAAAAAATCACCTTCAGGACCCGCCCCCTCTTAACTGAGAAAAAAAAAGAGGGCACGAGAAAGAGGGGAAAGAGAGTAAAACAGGTAGATGGACGGAGTGGAAGTGAAAAAGAGAATGTGAGTAAGTCAGATCATTTGTGATACTCTGGATATTTTCCAATGCAAATTTTCCTCGTCAGATCAGTGAAATTCACCTCACCTATGGTACCCCCTCCTCATCTTAAGAATCTACCATTTTATGATTTCAAGTATCCACGTCTTGATATTTATCATGCTCATGACCACATAAATGAAGTATAGCAACAAAAAACAGGGAATCAGTGAGATGATGCTGTTGGTCCATGTCTGACCTGGTTTTTGTCCATCTCTTGATCCATCAGCTCATTCTCGCCTTGCTCCTGAAAGGTGATGATGATGAGAGCCACAAAGATGTTGACGAAGAAGAAAGGGAAGACGATGAAGAAGACAACGTAGAAGACAGACATCTCCATGCGGTACACTGGCTTGGGTCCTGTGTCCTCAGATGTGGAGTCCATGGAGTTTTTGAGCACACTGAGGACAAAGAAAAGATTGTTTTTTACCAATGCTTCAGTGCCACTGGAATCTCACAAATGTAAAAGAAATGGCAACATGATAAACAAAAAAAAAACAAATTCAGTTTTGTACCCAAAAAACAGGTGAAATATAAGCAAAATGCATCATCTGATTCCACCTCAGTCATCTGCCTTTGAATACATTTTTTGTTTCGTCCTATGGACCTGTTTAGTTTTCAAAATACAGATACATGTACTTCTTTTTCATTTTGGGTGAATACTTGAGTTTTCACTTCGGTTTCTTATTCAAATCTATTGCATGGAAAAAAAAAACAACTGAAGACTGACACAATGTTATACGTCCACTCTGCAAATCTGTTCCATCATTTGCCCAATTGTCCACTCTTGTTTACAGTTTGTAGAGTAACCTACCCTGGCCAGCCCTCTCCAGTTGTGACAGTGAAAAGTGTCAGCATGGCCATCACCAAGTTGTCATAATGGAAGTCTTGTCGTAACCACTCTCGATCTCGCACTGTCGGCTGATCCGAATGACCCTCATACTCAAAGAACTGACCCCTGTTGAAATGGGAATGATACAGAAATTTGGTAAGTGGATGCTTTGCTGCATGGGCAAAAGTGTTATCCACAAAGTGGAAGCTGAATTGTTGAAGACTAGCTAGTAGTAGATGTGAGAAAAGAACAAGACTACTACTAACGGGGCCAGAACATCTTACCTGATGAGGAAAGAAAAAAAAATCAAACTTTGTATTTCTGTATAAAAGAGTAGACAAAAACAAACTGGCCTGAAATTAACATAGGAAAAGAGAAGATGGAGAGAATCCTTACACCAAGCAGGAACAATCAATATAACTATGAACATCACTGCAACCAACAGTGTGAGGTACGTCCAAAAATTAATCTCTCTTGTGCTTGAAAACATATTGTGAAGTGCGCACATGGTCAGCCCACCACTACTCATCCCTTCTTTCCTTTGGATCCATTATTCTGACTACTCTTTGATGTTTGACATCCATTTGCGGAATTGTCTGATAAACACTGCAAAGCTGATGATTGACAGGTGACGTAGTGATGACAGCCCAAATCAGTCATGTAATCTGCTTCTTCAGTTAATAATTAGTCACATTCAATAACAGTTGATACTTATGATTGTCTGTGGAAAGAAGAGCTGGTTTGTGTACAGTGGGCAGGACTGAGTGTGGACTAGCAGTGAAAGAGACTGACCATAACGTTAATGCTCAATACAGGGCCGTAAAATTGGTGTAAACTTGAAGGAGCATACTAAACATAACAAACATAATCTTAAGGAGTTAACCAAACAGATAGGCAACAAGAAAAACAGCATTATTAGCAAAGTACAAACAAATCATAATCAGCCGAGCCACACTTACTGGCACTCATCTCGAGTGGATTTAGACTCATCTGTGCAGTAAAAAAAACGACCTTTGAACAGCTGGACAGCGATGACAGCAAAGATGAATTGGAAGAGCAGGTAGACAATGAGAATGTTGGAGACATTCTTTAGGGAGTTCACCACGCAGTCAAACACCGCCTACAGGGGAGACAACCGGCATAATTATTCCATGCATTATAAACAGCTGGCCTGTATATCATCAGTGGAAATGCACATGGTACTAAGTCAATTTTTACTTCTTAAAACACAAATAAAAATATATCCAAAATCTCTATTTCATTTATATGAAAACCCAAGGGATGTAATGAGAAAATTCCAGTTTTCTCAAAACTCCAAATTCCCAATTTCTACTCACAAAAATTCTCAACAAAAAAAGGCTGAGACAATCCTACTTTCGTAAGATTGAAAGGCTTGAAATAAACTGAATCTAATTATTTGCATTTTCACATGAAAGGATATTGAATTGATGCATTTTTTTGTGCAGAGATGTTCAGTTCCGGAACTTCTTTCAAGTATTTTCCAGGGACTTCCCAAATCTCTTAAAAAGCCTCTGTTCAGGTTTGACCTAATGTCAATGTTGTCAATGAATGCTATGCTTTCATAGAGCATGAGAACTGTTTTTTTTTTTTTTCTTGAACTACACTGACTACTGCAAACTTTAATTTCTGTATTCAGCTTTGAACTACTGCAGCTTTAGTGCTATTAATTTGAATGCTATGCAGAATTTTGCAGGGTTAATTTCTGTTACTTTGAATGTGCTGCAGACTGCTGAAACTAATTTGAATGTTATCAATGAATACTGAGCTTCATTTGAGCATCAAAACACCAATGTTCCCAGTCATCTTTTAAATCTTGACAGTTCCTTTTCAAGTATGTACATGTAAAACCATAGCGGATAGCTGCATCCAAATCTGATCTGGTTTTCTGAAAGAAAATTTCTCTTACCTTGAGCTTGGGAACTCGGTTGATTGTCTTGAGTGGGCGGAGCACTCTCAGTACCCTGAGTGATTTGATTTTGTTCAGGTTCTTGCCAGCACTGTCACTGTTAAGAAAGATAAAAATGTATAACAGTTTAAAGATCAATCTGGTCGAAAACGTTCAGACAAATATGCTATAAGGCAGCTGATTTGTTAAAGAGAAGACCCATCCATATACCAGACCTAAAATGGTGAATTCTTGATAAACACAGATCAAAATACTGATTATTAAAACACCATAAAGAAGACTATATTAGCAGTGTTCTTTAAACAGTTGCTTTAATTTGGAAAAAAACTGTACCATACTGGAGAAACAATTGTATGCATTGCTATCAGCAAGGAAGGTGAGTAGCTAAGCTGTATAGTTAAAGCAAAGCTGTAGGCACTTTCGTATGATGTTAACCAGGATCTGTCTCTTTGCTGTGGAAAGGAAATGGCAGCTGTAGATACAATCACCACAACTAGAACAATAACAACAGCAACAACAACAAATGATGTCGTCATTTTGCTTGACATATATTCTGCTGTCAAAACTATTAATCCCATCAGTCATGTCTGCAGCAGAAGTATGTAAAATTGTTATAACACTTTTCAATACTAATCTTATATAAAACGTTACATGAATTGTGGTCCTTTCACCAATTATAAAGATGATTTTCTTTCAAGCATTGTCATTGGCTAAGAGAAAGAAGGAGGGCAGAAAAAGCTGAAGCTGTCTTTCACTTATATCAATGAAAGCTCCATATTCATTCTTCCAAGTTGTCTGCAAAATTAAAGATTTCTTATTGCCACAAATAATTGTTTTTGGCTATAATGATTTAATAATTCTTGTCAAGCTAATGTCAGTCCCAGATATGAATTATGGAAGGAAAGAGGTATTAAAACTGAATTTTGACCAAGTGATAACAATAATGCTGGATCAAGTTTTATGGCCTGAGTTTGGATGGAATTACAATGAGAAATAATATGCATCACGGCCAATTTCATTTTTATCACATATCAAAAATTGAAATCATCACTTGTAAATATTTGACAAATATACCATCTATTATTCTCAAATTATTTGTTCTCATTTTACAGCTTCCTTAAAGTTGTTTAAAATTGGGATTACAGAGAAACTTTCAGTGGTGTTCTGTTAAATTATAATTACAATGTAAATGCTGCATTCTGTTTCCTTAACAGACATCTAATTTGCCAAGGAAAAAACTCCAGCAAACCTGATTTGCAAATCTCTCCTGATACTATTTATTCGCTCCTGTTATTATTGTATTTGACTTACTTAATGCATTTACATTCTTATAAACTGCATCTGACTTATGGTATTTAATCCACTTATATTTTTATGAACTCCATTTGGCTCATGTTATTTCATTCACTGAATCCACTATGGATCAATAAATTACATCTAATCCATATGATTTAATCCACTCATATTCTTATAAATTATTTAGATATGTTACTTAGTTCTTATACATTTTTATAAAACATATATATTGTTGTAAAACATGTTTACCTTAAATTGATAAACATTTTTATAAAACGTATATCTTTTTTCATAAAACATGTGTACCTTAAATCAAACTGTCAATCTACCAAATTCAGACATGATCAATCCAGAAAGTAAGTATGCAAAACATGCTTTAATACCCATTTTTTTTCTGTCAATATGAAAATGAGCTATGCGTACTACACAGCAGGTGATTTTTATCCATGCACAATGCATTGTGCGTTGTACAAAAATAACAACACGCCATTATAAATCCTTTGATCATTACCATCATCAAAATTAACAAACACTTTACCTCCAGGCACATGGTATATCAGGGAGCTTTAGTGGAAAAAAACACGACAAGCTGCTGTCGTCTCTATCATAGTTTAATTTTTTTTTTCTGCGACAAAATGAATATTTTTGGACACAGTTCTATCGTATGCAATAAAATCTTGCGGATGTTATTGGGAAAGAGAAAAGTTCAGGGGGTTATTTTCTCAATGATTCAATATAACGCCAAAGTAAATAATTTTTGCAGCTCATTTCTGTCGTTTTCTTTAATAACCATGACCCTAACTTTACCATCAACCTTAACAAAGTATTTATCTGAAATCTTGATGAACTGAGGTATATCTAGATCTAGTTTTCTATTACTGTCTTTGAAAATCCTCTGAAAAAAAAAAATTTTCCAGACTACACTTTTTGAAATTGCAAAAATATTGTCTGAATCTGGAAAAATATTTAGGAGATGGTGTTTCCGGGGAGAAATGAGGGTGGGGCATGAAGGAAGAAGCCTGTTGGAGGTTTGGTCACCCCTCACCAGTCTGCTATATCAAACTAGACATACAGAATTACAACACTGGAAGATGCAAAATAACTACAACATCAGCACTTTTTACTTCTCACTCTATATTAGTGACAACAAAAATAATATTAGTAATGATGTCATGCTGGAAAAAGAGGTTTTCCTCAATAAATCAGGATGAAACTGCTAATGCACTGTTCTTCAATGCAAGCTGTCACTTCAAATACTGAGTAAAGTGCATAGTATAAAGACACAAATCATGCTTTGTCTCCCATTTCTTTCATCTGATCTCTTACAATCTGCAACCATTGCTGAGTTTATGATAGATAGATGGACTTAACTGACAATGACATGCTACAAATTTAACAACTTGATCATCGCTGCAAATCACATTAATTTCATATCAAATACAATCTGAAATGTCAACCAAGGGAACAAGCCAAACATGTTTGTTTCTCAGCTTTCTGCTCTGATATTCTTGGATTTGCTACCAATTTGAAATCAACAGACAAGATAGATAGGTTTCATCATAACATATTGTTGGGAGTCAAAAACTTGTATCTACTGATTTTGTACATGATTAGGTTTTCAAAATTATAACGCCTTCTTTGCTTTCATTTATTTTGATATCTACTTAAGACTCAAAGCTGGATTAAAAAAAAATATCAATAAGACAGAAAAACCGGATAGTGAAAAATAAAAGAGAAGAAAATTCACTCTTCTTGTGAATTCACCTATTCACTAAATGATTTAAACTTAAATTTAAATGAGGAAGATCTTTGTGTCGTTCACATATTCCTACAAACATGTGAACATGTTGAGTTAACAAGTATCATGGAGACACTGCCATGCACTTTTCCAGTTGAGAATGTCTCTTCTCCATGGAAAATTCAAAGAAGAAGTGATATATCATCTGATGTTTCATTGACAGCCTTGAATGGCATTAGACCTGTTACATTTGTAGTGACACTGTAAACAAAACTTTTGTTTGTCCATATTGTAAGGGTTTTTTAACGGAAAATAAATTTATCCATTGTAAATGTAAATGTTGAATGATAAAGACTGCTAAATGCTATGGAAGTCCTGACATCAAGAGGAAGGCCCCCGTATTAATGTAATCCTTTTCAGGAGATCACAGACTCTGGGAGCTAATAATGCTAAGTGAACCAAACATCTAACAGACAACAATCATTTGACACTTCTCTCCACCTCCTCTTTCCTCACACGAGGACCTCACATCAAACACTTCAAATCACAGAGCAACTCTTAATGAAAGGGCCTTTTCACAAATAACTGATAAAACACCAATTCCTTCACAAGAATCCTGGGTACCAACAGCCCAATGGAATGTGTGTCAAAAAACCATGACGGATGCCTTACATCTACAGGAATGAAAATCTTTGTTCAAATTTTATAAATACATCTATTCTGAATTAAAATGATAACAGTGTATTTACAGGAAAACTGGCTTGAAACTTTTATAAATTGGCTTGTCACTTTTATAAACTACTGGCATGAGTTGATCCTGATTGCCTTTCATGCTGGTTAACTCTGAGGTAATCTTCTATATTTCAGAATGTCATCTTTGCAAGAAATAAGGATACAACACTTGTGAAGTTAACTAAGAGAAAATGTGAATCACGCTGGGAACAGAACAACATGAGAGAAAAGAGAGAAAAAAATCATGGGGCACATTCCACATCAGACATGTTTTTTTTTCCCTTGGTCATGTTCATGCTTTTCAAACATGTCTAAGAGTGTGTAAAATTCAAGGACTGTCCATATTTTATTAACTAAGACTGATGCACTGCGATGTCTTTTTCATTCTACCAGCCATATCTCTACAGAAAATCAATAACATTTGAACTTCAGAGGCTTAAAAATCTCATGTATGCACATTATTTGAAGCCGGAGTGTTAAATATGATAATTCAGCTGGTTCCTATTGATCCACTGAGCTCTGTATACTACCATTCTTCTGAAAGTTCTTTTGTGTTACAAACAGTTCCCTACGTCAGAATGCAGCATTCGCAACTGCTCCGAAAGCATTAATGACTTATATCATGGGAAATCATGAATACCCGCAAAGTATTTGCTGGAATTTGAAAGCACAGATTTTAATCTATTACACTAAAAGCATTTAAAATGTTATACAAAATGTAAAAATTTTCATCAATCACCATATTTCAGTATTAAAGAAATTTTTGACCTAGTCAAAATCTATTGATGTACCTTTTTTTCATATGAACAAAAGCATCCAATATATGACATATATTTATATATATATCCAATATTTTGTTTCTTTTCTTTTTTTTAAGTGCAACTCCAATTTCTAGTGATTTCAAGTGGGAGATATAACAGCTCAGTCATATTTGGCACACTTCCATTTGTGCACCAGATCTGTACAAACTCTTACAATTGTTAAATTTTTAATTATTTTTCTTTCCATGGAATGACCCCAAATTGTGAGAAAATGTATGCAGACAAACTGTTCACACACGTGAGAAAGAGAAAATTTTCATTACCTCTTGCTGTAGAAGGTAAGTGTGTAGATTTGTTTGTTTGTTTTTTTTTGGGGGGGTAAATTGAGAAAAGAGTGTTCTGTCAGCAAAGGTAGTGATGCAGTTTGTCAACATCATGAAATATTCAAACATAGAAATTTGCAAATACAAACATTTCTCTACTTCAAGGAATATTTTTCAATAATCAACAATCATTCAATTTTGCAATTACCTGCCTTCAGTTTCAACAAATTATTTTGCATCATGTCCATGTAATAGTTAGATTAGAAAATCAATTCTGTATAATGAATTATGGGATAGAAACAGTAAGATAATAATTGAGTTATCAAAATCATATTCACAGACAAAATAAATTTATTGCTAATTTGATTACTGAAGTATCACCAAACCAACAAATGGATCAGTGACATTTGGTTTTCCTATAATACTTCTCTCTAATAATATATCATTGAATATATTGATTAGACAGTCTAGCACAAGTAACTTTGACAAGATCGAGATAAGGTAATAACAATAGCTTGATCCCACAACGAGACATCAAACTACAGCAAAGCAGTAAAACACAACGGCATTTTTATCTAAACAAGAACATCAGACTGACTGCGATGGCATGATAAACTGAAAGCATCAATCAAGCGGCTACGCCCACATATAAATACAGATATTTCTAAATAATTTCCCCATTAACTCTTTGGCTGTAGCCTCCTCTCGTATATGAAGAATTATATATTGCAAGTAACAACCCTTTGCACAGAAACAGCAATTTTTATTGCAGTTCCAGAAAATTTAATTCGGGAGTTATTCTCTTGCCAAGGAAATAAAACATTCTGTCCCAACAAAATTCCATCAAACCATCTGCAAAGCATTCTGAAACTTTCTGGCCAAATTTTTCCCCTTTATTTTTTATATCTTTTATATAATTGATCTATCACTTATTATACAGATTGCATGTAAAGTGAATGTGTCTGAAACCAGATTCCATAAACCCCAGATAGCTGAGCTAATAAGAAATTTGATATCGTCTACCCTGATAAAAAAATACTGAAAATCAAGTCTCGAATTTGAATAGTATATAGCAGTTAAGGTTTTTTTTTTGTCTCGAGAACAAAAGAGCACAGTAGAAATTCCCACAATGTCAGGGAAAAAAACAACAATGGATACTAAGCTTTGATCTGCCTTGTCTAGTTTTGTAAATATATGTAGCTGCTTCTCTTTCTAAAACAATCATGACACTCTTCAATATTGGATAAGCTCAGGCAAGCAAGATGAATTATTTTACCCCATGTCCATCAAAAAAACAACATCAGTTCTGCAGGGTAATGCCAAGTGGTTTACAGCCAAACAGTCAATGTGCACTTGAGCAAAACAACGAAAGACCAACGAGTCTATTAAATGAACAAGACTGAGAGGAACAACAGACAAGATCATAAGCGCTAGGATGAAAGGAAAAGCAAGGATGAATTGTTCGCATCATTTAGCACTTCATAACTATGGATGTAAGTTTACTCTGTGTGATAAACTGTCAAATTTGATAACAGAAATTCATTTCCATTTTCCAAAATACTCAACTGTGTAGTCGAGACAATAGGGAGAAATTGGGAAACCCCACCAGGTCCAATAAATTAGAGGGTAACAGAAATGAGAACACAATGCGCCCATCATCACTACTAGCCAGCCAAGGTATGCTCACTAGAGATTACTAATCACATAATGCCATTCAGATTTGCTCATTCTGATGCCACTTACCTATCAAATGCGCTGATAACACAAGGGTTTACATAAGGAAATGTTAAAAAAACAGAGGATGGTGGATACCGAAGAGATACGGAACAAAACATTAAACTCTGCATAACTTGCAGGACAAATGCATGGATAATTAAGAGGAGAAGAAAAACAAAAACTTATTTCCCCTTTTTTCCCGTAAGAAATGGATTAAAAAAAAAACATATGGTTCAAATGTTGAAGCTGTACGTGTAAAAAAAACGAACAAACAAAACAAAAACATGAGTACATGTCTGTTTTTAAGACTGATGTGGTTGGAAGCAATAAGGAAAAGCATGACAAAATACAGATACAATGAATGAACAGAGATAATACTGCTAAACCCCAGATATGATACTGTACACCTCCATATAAAATAGAAAAATAATGACAATATGATAGAATTCTCAGCATTTCTTTCCAAACTTAGTCCCATTAAAGCTTATTCTAAATACAAACCACCATCAGATTTTACTTCCATTAAAATTAAAGCAAAGGCAATATGAATTTTTCAAATAATGGAAAATAAAATCTGCCATATTATGTCTATTAAATAGTTGCAAAATTAATAAGATCTTTCGTTATTACAAGAATTTGATGGTGTAACTTCCTTTTTTTTAAAATTTTTTTTTTTTTTTCAAGAACATGGGTGATAGAATTTCTTCAATGAGGAGGTATCAACTTGACAGATTCAATTTCCACACCATGGTCAATAAAAAATTTAATCTTATTGACCAAGGAAGTTTTACACATACGCCCATATTCACACAGTGTTATAAAAGTGATGTTGTGAAAGTTACCATCAAAATATACACAGCAGACATCTTCCAATGCAAATGGACTATTTTTTTTTTTCCTTTCTAAACTGCTGAACTTCTCTGTTATAACTAGTTTGTAATCTATGCTCTTGGTAGTAGCCAAACCAGATCCACCTTCTCCAAGGCAGTGAGAATAACCTAAATGTTTAAACAAACTCAATTCTAAAATACATGGCTATGCTATAATTGTATGTGCACAAGCACCAAATGGGAAATTCTGTTAGCCAAAAAACCCATCATCCTTCTAGGTATTCAGCAAATTGTAAGCAAATTTACTATGTAAAAGATTCATTTAAAATACTTGAGCATTAACTCTGCATTTCGACCAAATTTCTGACAAAATGAAAGCAGTATCAAAAAAAGAGTAAAAGCGATTGTTCATCTGACAGAACTTACTTGAAAGCAAAAGCCACCAAGGCGCAAATGACAACTGTAGCATCCAGAATGTTCCACACATCTCGGATGTAAGATCCAGGGTGAAGGAGAACTCCCAAATCAATGACCTAATAATGTGATGCAAAAGATCGTTATAGGTACAGAAATGTAAAGACAATATTGTGAGTTTGAATCACTACTCTGACTATCCTCCTCTGCTCCTGCAGTGTCTTTCATTTTCATGGTTGAACATATCAATGTTTAATAAGCCATGGCCTCACATCTGCAGATCAATGACAGTCTAAATAACTATGTGGGTTTGATTTTTTAGGCTTTGTTCACTGTGTTGTCATTTTGAGTTTGAGACTTTCTCAGTGTAGTATACAATCTTTTAACAAGCTGTTCAGTTCGAAGGCTGACTTTTTCATTTAAAAAGTTGATAGAATATCATCAAAGAAACCCTGATACTCCAATGGATCCTCCTACACACCTTCAGAACCAATTCAATGGTGAAGACACCAGTGAAGACAAAATCAAAATAATTGAGGATTTTGTTTCTGTATGAGTCCTCTATGACTGGATCCTCTGCCGCCAATGCCACAGAACTGGCGCAGATGACAATCATGATGAAGAGGTCAAAGTAGCGCAGATTGACCACAAAGTGACAAAACCTTCGAATTCTGGAAAATGGATGTTGAAAAAAAAAAAAAAAAATATATATATAAATATATATATATATATATATTGAACATTTGTTTCAGAGAAGAATTCATTTTGCACTCTTACTTTAAAGAAATCTTTATAACTAAAAATGTGTTCCTTCTGACAGTATAATAAATATCACTGATGGCACATTTAATATATATTTTTTTGGATCAGAGAAGGCATGAAAAGAGGAACCCAAAAACACCATAATGAAATTCTTTGCAAAATCTAATTTTCTAATTAAGTTATAAAAAAAAAACAACCAAACTCAATGTTTTTAAAGACAAAGCAAATGTTTTACAATACGTAATTGCTTCTGAATTTTTATTTATTTATTTATTTTCTCAGCCGAGTTGTCCCTACACTCTTTTTCTTGCCATTCTACTCCTATTACTTGCTATTGTCCTTCACTATTTCTTTCATGAATATGCGGCATTTCTTCTTTTACTTTTTTTAATGAATAGGTATGGTATTCAACTCTTTCATGCAAAAAAAAAAAAAAACCCAGAAGGATTTTCTCTCTGTTCGCACTCCCATTTCCCTCTAAAAGCTTTTAGACTCTTTGGAATCACTAGGCCATAGCTATTCAAAATTGTGGCAACTTACGGGTTTGAAGGACCAAAAATGAACATGGAGCTGTAGGGCAGCATAGGTTTGGGCCCTGTGAAACCTCCATTCTCATTCTGGCTGTTAGACCTAGGCTGGACATCCACGGTGCCACTACTGGTTGTACTCGCTGAAACATATAAATGCAGTCATACTATTTCCATGATAACCCATGATGCCAGAACTTAAAATTCTAAATAAAACAAATTAACAAAACATATCCATGAACTCAACAAAGTCAGAGTACAGGGAGGAAACAACAACAATGAATACACAGATTTCTGTTACTTAAATAAAACTCTCCCACAGATGATGACTTTCATAGCCTTGACTAGAAATATGAAAATAAATATGGCAGTTAAAAGAGTTAAGAAACAAGTATCTACAATGGATGAATGAATTTCAAATAGAGCTCTAATTTTTTGCTTTCTATCATATCTTATCATTATGATGGTGGCTGAGTGGCTTTTTTCAAAATTTTCAAAATACAAGCTTGAAGATAAAATATGTTGAAAGAACTAAATAAATGTGGAGAACTTAGCTGTGGAATAATGTGGCATTTCACATAACAATATCAGGTGAGCTATCCAAATCTTTAGAATTTGTTTGTTTGTTTTTATCTGAATAGATCACATCTTTAGGTTTGGAAAATAAACCATGCATTTACTTTAGAACCAATGAAATCACATCAGTGCAGGTCAAGAAATGTCATATTTAAGTCTTTCAGTATATTTGCACCTTTCAAAGCTGTAAGTGACTTAGTGACTCAACAGTAAAGAAACTATTAATGAAACTAGTAGAAAAGGAAATCTCTGCTATTTCTCATATGTCTCTCAGCCAGTCAAAATGAGACGTATGTTGATTTTTCACCATATGGAGTTTTAGGTATCACACGAAAACTTATTTCATATCCTTTCAGGTGACGAAAAAAGTTCTGAGCTAGCTTTATTCTAGCCAGAGATATAGCAGTTTAAAGAGACAAGGAGGGACCTCCCAGCAATGACAGAAATCCCGAGAAAATTGAGTTTAAATGAACGGTCGAACGCATAAATCTACACATCTACCTCACAAAAAACCCGATTTTAATGAAGAAATATTTATAAATCGAGGGTAAGACCGATACTGTCTTGTTCAGAAATGAATGTAC